>VZSE01003592.1:285902-443075 GCA_013398275.1 Promerops cafer | reverse complement strand
GGGGCTGCCCGCCCGGCTGGCCCCGCGCGGGCGCTCCCTCCCGCGGAGAGCCCCGGCTCTGCCCCGGCACGGGCACCCCGAGCACCCCCGCCCGGAGCCGGGGCTGGCATCGCTCGGCCTGAGGAGCTCCCGCCTGCCACCCACGCTCCCACCCACGCCAGCTCCGAAGTGCCCCGCGAGGGAAAGAGAGATTCCCCGGAAGGGCTGGAACTGTGCCTCCTGAGCTGGAGCTGTAGATGGTTCAGCTCTGCCCCAGGTTTAATAGGTTCACTACGCTGATGAATTTTGACATCGCTGTGACAGGTCTGAACTATGTGCATGAAAGACTTGTCAAAACCGACATTTTTCCACCAATCTTCTGTTTCCAAGAGTTTAGCAGAGCAAAGGCCTTAAGAACGCTGACATCAAGGTGTTCCAGTCACTCTCCTTCATACCCCAGCCCAGCCAGACACATGCACAGATGTAAACAAGCCTTATCGAACCCTTGGACCAGAGTCCAACAGTTGCTCCTTGCTTCTGTTTACTGAAAAATCACAGACATAGTATTGCAAGAATGACAGGCACCGTGGTAATTCACAAGGCTGCAATGTCACCTAAAGGGTCTGCTCAGCCCTTGCTCCCTGTCTGTCATGGTGAGGTCTCCGTGTCCTTGTCCCCTGGGTGCGGGGGACATTAAGTGACATTGCAGCCTTGTGAAATTATTATGGGGAGCTCTGTCCTGCTGCAGTGTCCATGTGTCTGTGCCCAGTGCTGCATGTCAGCACAGATCCATTTGCCCCAGGACAATGTAATGGCCTGGTGATAGCATCATTTAAGAAAAATAAATGTGCAGTGGTTTACAATACAATGCTCCTCTGTGAGCTTCATTTCTCTCATTGCCACAGTGGGGAAAGAAAGGCTGAAAGCACAGCAAAGGAAGTTGCCAGCTTCACCCCCTTGCTCCCAAGCTTTTGCTACCAAAAGTCCAGGTGGGTCAGGAGGAAAAGCTCCTCTATTTATTTCCCCTGTGAGAGCAAAGCACAGCCAGGCTGTCCTGCCAGGCTCTTCTCCTTGGAATATCCAGCTCTGAGCTTTCCAGCGGCGACGCTGGCAGCTCACCACAGCCTTGGGGCAGCACAGGCTGCTGCAGTCACAAATCACACCAAAAGCAGGAGAAAACCACATTACCACAGCCCAGTCTGCACCAGCTGCAGTGGAGAGGCTCGTGCTGCAGCAGGGCTTCCCTCTGCCTGGGTGCAGGGAGCATCCCCTGGCTGCACAGAAAAAGGGCCTCACCACCCCCTGGACAAAAAAAAAAAAAAAAGGAATTTGCTTTATCATGGTTTAAAAAGTCTCCACCAGCCAGCCTGATGGAAAGGGGTGTAGGGATCTCAGTCATCCTGCCATCCACTGGGGCCACTCACACTGAGCTGGTGAGACAAGCCAGGCCAGAAGTTCTCATGAAGTTATAAAGTGTCCTGAGAGAGAATAATCCTCTAGGATCTGGCCCTGCAATGTATGACTGAGTTCTGGTTTTCAAAGCACTACCTCACCCTCCCAGCCTTTATTTGAAGAGACAATGTGAATTTTAAAGAGAACTCAGCAGGGAGCACTGCATTTTTTATTCCAAAGTGAGAGAGAAAACGAGAGTGAGAAAGTCTGTGGGGTTAGAGACAGCTTGCCATTTGTTGTTTCTCATAATCCCATACCTCGGTGGGATTTAAGAAACCTCCTGAAAAACACGGAGGGTTTTGTCAAATACTTGCTCAAGTAGTTAAATCAAAGGCTGAAGCAAAACAATGGAACTGCCTGAAAATTTTCATGAAAAACTCTTTTTCTTTTTTTTTTTTTTTCTTTTTTAAGGAATGGAAAAGTAGCCTCTCTCAAAAGAGAATTTTTTTCTCTGAGTTTTTTGCTTTCTCCAGCATTTTTGCACATCTGGCAGACCCTCCCCAGCCCCCTCACCCCAAACTGCTCGAGCAATATCCCTTTCCCAGGAGAAAAAGATGGAGAAAAGCAGAGGAAAAACCTCATGGTTTAGTTTTTAAAAGACTGAAAACTTCTGACTCCCCAAAACTCTTTTCTCTCCGTTAGTATTTCTGTCCCCAGAGTCTGTGTTTCTTTTCCAGCCCTATCTTGAGGACTGCTGTGGTGACACAGAATGCTCCTTGATCCTGGGGCTCATGTCCGCATCTCCCCTACCTGGCAGAGAGTGCTGCCTGCAAAACTTTCAAAGCTGTTTCGTCTCTACCTGCTCACGCTCAGCTGTGGGTCTCCTCTCTTTTTTGGGGGGATCCCAACGTGTCCCTATGACCCCGGGCACCCCGGGCTGGGCAGAGCCAGCTGCAGCGAGGACCTGCTGGCACAGCCGTGGCTGGCCCCGGCGCAGGGGACAGTGACAAGGTGACATCACCCACACTGTGTCTGCACAGAGCCTCTTCCAGCGTGTGCCATGGACCTTGCACCACTTGGCACTTCAAATTTCCATCATCTCCTTCAGTCAAAAAGTTGCAGCCCTAACAGCTTTCCAGAGAGAAGGAAGGGCAGGGAAGGAGAAGCCAGAGAAGACATGTTTCTCCACAGTTTCTTTTCACCTTCCTCCCATGTGCTGCCTCTCCTGTCCAGCTCAGACCTCCAGCCACACTGCTCCTGCCCAAGCCTTCATCCACATAGCAAAGTTATGTTGGTTTAATTAAAACCACTTTGAATCCACTCTAAAAGAATCAGCACAAACCCTCCATGGGAGTGCGGTTAAATCACAATAAATCTCACTGGTATCAACTGAGACCACATCAGCCATGTACTGGCTTACACTAAAAATTGATACAAATAATTGCCAACTGCACAGGATTCCCAGGATCAGTTGTAACTTCAAGTTGGCGGGAGCAGTTCTCTAGCTCTGGCAAATCTTGGCAGCAGAGAGGAACACAAAGCCCAGCTGCAGCACCAATTACATTCAAAAAGCCCTCTGGAGTTATATGAGGGCTTAAGCTTTTGGTCTGATTTAATTCTGGTCCTGGCCATAGGTCTGCCACAACCCTGCAGTGTTTCCAGCCATTTGTCAGGGAATTTACTGGGGGGTTGTACTCAGATAAAGATTTCAGATGTAGCTGTTTAGGAAAACCTGGCTGAATGCTATCCTTGGCCTGGCTATCATTAAGGATGATTAAATCCTATACTCTGGTAGGAAAGTCTGGGCCACAAGGAGGTCAGAAAGTGTTGAAAGGGAACTGGACAAACATGTCTTCCCAGCTCCAGCTCATTGGCAGGAGATGGCTCATTGTAAACCCGAACCAGGCGAGTTCCTGCGGCAGAGCAGCCGGGCTGGAGTGAGGGATGCTCAAGTGGAAACAGTCTCCTTTCATAAAACCCCAGATACCACAAATTCAGGGATGTTTAATCCAGGGCATCTGTCATGAGGATGGGGGATCCTGCTAGTTGTAAAATGATGGTCTGAACATGGTTTCTGAATGTCAACAGCCTGATATTTTAGGGCGAGCAGATCCAGTGTTTTGGCATGGGCTGATGTCTCTATTTATTTTTATCACTTATTTTTATCCAAGGGTTACTTCACCCTATACAGAAGAACAGAAACCTCCTGCAGTAACTGCTCCACCCTGGGGCAAGGGGTGGGTTAGCTCGTTGTTGCCTTCTGTAGATGGGCTGATGCCAGCTGGGTGCGAGGGGCTGTGCACACTGAAGAAAGATGGAAAGATGCTGAAAGGATGGGGGGACCAGGCTGGCTGTGCAGTGAGGCTGCTTCCAGTGTCACTCAGCTTCCCCTGTCTGAAACAGCTCGCAGTGCACTGGGCTTCCTCTGCAGAGCTCAAGACCATCTCCATTTTAGGGAATGCAAGAGTTTGTCTCTTTCCCCAGAAGGACAAGAAGTCATCCCAGCCCTGTCCCCAGGCACCCCAGGGAGGAGACCTGGGGACACACAGCTTTGAAGGGCACGGGAATGCACTCACTTTCACAGATTTTCATGCCTGCACTTCCTAGCTCTCCCAAAAGTGACTGTGTGGCAGATGGCTCTGACGTGTAGCACACTCACACCCAGAGGATAAAAATATTCCCCTACAGATTCCTGGCAAGTGAATGTCAGTCACCATTGCTCCAGAGCTGGCCATGGCTTCCTCTCCTCCTCAATCCCCCGTCTGGGGGTGCAAAGAGGGTCCCCAGGCTGCATCTCCCCAGTGGCATCACACAGATTAGTGCTGGCAGCTGGGCTGACATCCCAGACCCATGCTGACTCACCTGCACGTCTTCCACAGTACAGCATTCCTGGGGACATGTCCCCCGTCCTCCCTGCCCCAGGTGGCCTTACATCTGGCTGCCACTGAGGAGGGGTGAGAGGTGAGATGGGACCCTGCCTTTCTCAGTGTGATGACAGCCATGACGTTTAATTCTCCATCCACACTCACATAATCTTCCTGTGGCCATGAAGTGGGGCTGGAATGGGGACTGCTTGAGGCAGGGGGATTGAGAGGGACCAGTGGCTGCAGGGCAGAGAAGAAGATGGGTAGCACAATTCAAGGATGACAGAGGAAACAAGCCCCCAACTCATTCTTGCATTTTCATCCCTTCCCAGCAGCAATCCTCTGCTCAGCCCTGCCTTGGACATTCTGAGCTATATTTACAGCAGGTATTGCTGCCTGGGCTGATTTGTTTTGCTTTTATTTCACTCCTAAGAGCTGGTTCAATGCTGGTGCCAGCCTGGGACGGGGGGGGCACTGGCATGGCAGGGGCAGAGTGAGGTTTGTGGGTGCTGTGAGCAGTGGCACAGCCAGCCCACACACTCCAGAATGTGCAGCCTCCTGGTCCACAGATAAGCTCATCACCCATCTGGAGGGGTCACAAAACTCTGGAGCTGCAGAGATTAGGACTGGAAAAAGCATCAGATACCTGATGCCTTCCTCCCTGGCCCAGAGAAACTGACCTCAAGCTGTCCTCTCCCTGTCTGCTCTCAAAATCCCTCCTCAAGCAAGACTGTGCAGTCTGTCCCAGCTACTGACTCGGTATTTTGTTGCACAAAAGCATTTCTTAATAGCTAACCTAAATCTCCCTGGCCACAATTCAAGCTGGCTATCTTTCTCCTCCTATCTCCTGTACATGGAGAACACATACCCTGCTACGGCAGAGCCCAAAGCTCTTGGCACATGTGGCTGGCACAGCACAGCATGGCTGGAGATGGCCCCTGTTGCTGTTGGTGGTCCCACCAGCTCTGGGCCTTGGCCCCTGCAGACCTGGGGCAGAGGGAACAACCCCAAGCACTGTTCAGAGCAACAGGAAATACTCTCCAACATGGAAAGGAGAGAGAGAGGGAGAGGCGTGTTCAGAGCAGCAGATAACCCAGCCAGCCGGCACTGCTTAAAAATGAGTAATAGCTGCGTATCACCTGAACTCCCTTGTGCCAGGGAAAACACTGTGGAGCAGAGCAGGAGAAGAGGGAGCCTGCTGCCCCACAGTTGTCAGCAGGGCTGTCCCAGTCCCCTCTGATGCTGGGCATCACCACACATGGCAGCTGGTACCTGTGGGCAGGCAGCTGGTTTCCACCAGCAGCGCTGGTTTCCACGCTCCAGGCCATGCCGAGCTCGTCCCGGGATGGAGCTGCACTGCGATGGTCGGCAGAGAGGGCAGAGCTGGTTGCTGAGAACTTGGGAAGATCAGCATGAGCTTACCAGGGGGAGCTCCAGAGGTCTTAATTACTGCAACCAGCACTTCATCTGGGGCCTTTCATTCCCCTCAAAGCACTTCCACCTGGGCACCAGTCCAGCAAGCATTTGGTTTGTAGACATCTGCCTCGTTCCAGCAGGGATGCGCGTCACTGCCTTTGAGGTTTTTGTTAGCAGAGGGGAGCAGAAGTGGCCAATGCCTTTAATATCACCTGGGATGCAGAAGGTAAAACAGGTTCAAAGTAGAGCAGAGGGAGCACCAGCTCTGAGTGGGACATGACCCAGTCCTATTCTGTAGCAGGCTTCAGTATCAATAAAATATATATAAAAAAAAAAATGATGACACTTTTTTTTTTACCCTCAGGCACTCTTTTAATTCTGTTTATAGGCTATTTCAAAAGAATTTGTAAACACAGAGTGGAAACTGTGTGTGCTACACAGGTGGAAGTAAACAAAACCTGCTTAAAACACCTACTGCTGCAGGCAGAAGGTACTGGCAGCACACACTGCTCACCCTCTGGATCACCTGGCTGGACAGGCTGATGTGGCTCCTCTTCCCAACAGTGCACTGCTGGAAGCAACACCCATGAAGGAGCAAGCCGGGAGAATGGGATGCAGGATGAGTGTTGGCTCAAGTCCTGCTGCTTGAGAGGACTCACCAGACTTTGCCTTGGACCAAAGTGATCACAGCTCCTGCCCCCTCCCAGGTTTGATGCCCATCAGAGGGTATAATGGGGGTCCCAGAGGGTGCAACCCTCCTCACCATCCCAGCCCCTAAATGGATTAAGCACCGTCCATACCACAGCAGGGATGTAGATCCCTTGCCTTTGGCTCCGTCCTCCTTGTCCAGCAGGGCTGGGGCAGCACACTGGCTGCTGGACATTCATGGTTATATCATTGCTGCTTGAAATCCCTTTTTTTTCTTAATCTTCTTTTTTCATTCTCCTCCATTCTTGGCCCTCACCCCCCATGGTTTAAAGTTTTCAAATGAAAATACGCAAGTTGTGACTTGGGGGTAGTGAGTCGGGGCTTGCAAGGAAAGTGGGAGGGAGGAGAGAGGAAAAGAAAGAGTGATCGGCTCAGAATGCCAGCAATTGTTTTTATCCTTTCCAGATGAAGGAAAAAGATCATGTTATTTGTTCAGCATACAGTTCCAGATTTTCAGGAATGAAATCTGAGAGCGACATGTCAACGGTCTGTCTTGAGAGCTGGGGTGGATGGCGGCCTTTGTGCTCCCAAACACCAGCAGGGCCGGTACGCTCAGCTGAGGGAAAAAAGGCTCCATTCTCACACTCTGAAGTGGTGGCATTAGATATCAGCAAGATAATGGGCCCAAGGCCTAGCCCTATTTCTTCTCCCAACCCAACGGCCCCAGGCTGCTTGCTGGCTTTGATGTACTCATTTATTTGCCTTTTCCTCTCACAGATGATATTTTTAACCGATATTGCGGTTTGGGCATAGATTGGAGAGAAAGGAGGGGGAAAAAAATAAAAGTCATTGTATTTCAACAGCTGATCAGGAGAGAAGAAAGGGGGAAAAAAAGATGGGGAAAAAAAAAACCCAACCAGCCATTGGTTACCCTGCAGGTCGATATTTCCTGCTGTAAATCAGCCAGGACACGGTGGTCTCGCAGCTGGAGGGAGATCCCGCATCGGCCGGGGCACACATGGAGGGCTGAGGCCGGGGCTAGGGGCCGTACAGCCCACGGCCCAGGGCATTTGCACTTGAATCCCAAGGGCACGGGAGGGAGATAGTGGGGTCAGGGAGGTGGCCAGTGGCGAGATTCAGCCAGGGCTGATTGATGTGCGGGGCGGTGTGGGTGGTCCCGCGCCACGGGGCCGGAGCGTGCCCCACATGGCATGGGGACAGTGTGACCACCACTGTCCCTGTGATGTGTGGCAAGGCTGCCCATCCCGTGCCTTCCCCAGGAAATCCAGCAGGCAGGCTGGGAGCACCCATGGCCTTCAGACACATCCAGGCCAGGATGGGTGAAGAATTAAGAGAGGGACAAAGCAAAAAATAAAAAGAAGAGAGGACTTTTCTTGATACCTTACTCGACTTCCCGCAGCCTATGTGGGAGCAATGCTCAGCATCCCCAGGTGCACAGGCTGGGAACCTCCCAGGGTGACCAGTGCAGGGCTGGGCACAGCCCCACATCTCCTTCCTCTGGAAAAAGGTGTCTTGGAGGAGGTGAAGACTCTGCATTACACCCTCTGCAGAGCCCTTCCTTCACTGGAGGACCTGGCATCCTGCTGGCTGTTATGTCCACAATTTGCACTCCCTTGGTTCCAGCTTGGTCTGAAAGAGCAGCTCCAGGGATGTCCCCTCTGTGCCGTGCTCAGACCACACTTCCAAAACTGCCTCTGTGCTAAATCACCATCTCTCCTCCTTGCAGCAGCCTCCCCCCCACCCCCTCCCAAAACAAGCATTTCTCGTGGATCCCGTGGTGCAGATGCTCACCATAGATTCTTGTACAAGAGGGAAAAAAAACACTCAGTGGTTTTTGCTATTAATGGGCAAAAAAAAGTTCCCTGTGGAAAACTTCCTTGTGACTCACATCTCTGTTCTGGTTGAGAAAGAGAAGCATCAGGTAGCTGTGTGCTCTTCTCCTGTGACATGGGTCTTTCTGCCTGAAAGTAGAAAGCAGTGCTGAGATCCTGCAATTTAGGTTTCACAGTACTTAATCTAAGTGCCCAGCACTTGAAATTGTTGTCTCAGCTCTTTAAGAAGTTTTTTTTCCCCAAAGTCCCATGGCTGCAGTGGGAAAACTGAAAACTCACACCCAAATCATGCAAAAAAACAGATGGCAGGAATGGAAATCCAAATTAATTCTTTCTTAATTTAAAAATTCTTTAAAATTTAATTTGGTTTCTAAGGCAGGCCTGGCTCTGCCAGCCAGCTCTGGCACTGCTGGGATAACAATACTGTGACATTTACAATGACACCAGCTCCTATGGGTGTTTTTTTCTCAGAGCCTGTTAGCTGGCACACATGTCCCAGAGACACAGATATGCTCCTAAGTCACCTAAACCACATCTCAGCTGCAGGACCTGGTGCAGAATGGGCTCCTCCTTTGCTGGGACATGGTGCAGCCTCAGTCTGTATTGCCAGAGGTGGGTTGTGCAGAAAGGTGTGCCCCTGTGATAGCAGTGCAGGTAGGGTATGTTCTCAGCCCCCACAAGAAGTATGTTTCAAAAGCAGGAGCATCTGGCCTCTCTCAGAAGGACACTTTCAAGTGGAAAAAAATATAAAAACAAAGTGTTTAATTAACCTGGACATCACCATTGGTATGTACCTGCCCAGGACCCCATGGAAGAGAGAAGGCTGAGGGGGAAAAGAGCATGGGAACATGACAGGAGGTGAAGCATCAGCACCTTCCCACTTTGTGAGCACCTCAGGGCTCATCACACTCGGGAACGCTGAGCAAATTATGTTTTAACACTTTGTCTAACCATGACTATTTCGGGATGGAGCACCATAAACTGCACAAATCCCTTGGCCAAACACTACCCAGGGACAGGTAGCATTGGTGGAGACCCCTTAAAAGAGGCAGAGCAGGTTTGGCTGGACTGACAAAGCAGAGCATTCCCTCATCCCTCCTGCATGCTCCAGACACCCCCTGAAAACCACTCTGGCCAGGGCTTGCTCTGCCCTTCCTTTGCACCTCCTGTAGCAGTGATTTCACTGCCCCTGCTCCTGAAGCCAGCTCTTCCCCTGGGTTTCACAGTGATAACAGGAACAAGCCAGGGGCTCAAGAGCAAGTCCCCCTGCAGAGCCCAGAGCCCATCCAGGCACTCCTGACAGCCCTGCAAACCATCCACACACCCATCCCACGCTGTCAGGAACAAGATCAAGAGCAGAACTTAACCAAAATGCCATGTGAGGCTGTGTAAAAGAGGTGGTAAAAGGAGAATCCACTTATCCCACAGTCAGCAGACAGGAACATCAGGATCTTGAGTTACTCCTTTAGAGATTGGATTAGCAGGTCAAGACCACAATAACCAGGAGCTTCTGCCAGACAGTCACCAGAGATGGAGTCTGGCAGCCCATCAGGCAGTGGGATCAGTCTCCTTAAAAATAATTAAATGATCTGTCTATATCATGCTTAAAATGATCACTCTTCAAAGGCTGTAAAAACAAGTTTCAGGCAAGAAGCATGCAAACTGCACAGAGGCTTGGGGGAGTGTGTAGGATGAGCTAGAGAGCAGTAGTTGTTATTATTATTGTTGTTAATCATTATCATGCCCTCACATACAAGGGCTCTTTGCCCCCCTAGGAATGAGTGACTGTTGTGGAGGTCTCTGCAGAGGGAGGTGACACCAAAACCATCCAACAGCCACACACAGAGCAGTTGGGGGCTCCCTCCTTCCCTCAGTGCTCACACCCAACCTGCACTGAGACCTCCCAGTGCTCCTGCCTCTCTCTCATCCCTTGCTTGCTCCCCCAAAACTGGGGACTTCGGCTCATGCCACCTACAGCAGCCACTGCCATCTCCCCTCTGTGCCTGTCACCTGCACCCCCCGGAGCAGTGGCCTCACAGGGGGATGAGTTAGTCCCCAGCTTCAGTGGGCTTCTTTGTCTGGCCCTGGAAAAGACATAAATTATTAGTGGTGAAACCCTTCAGCCTGGTGACGCAGCAACAGCGTGAGGGGGATCAATAGCTTCCTCTTGAGCATCACCACAGAGCTGGAGCTGGGACACTGATGATGAGAGTTTTTCTCCATTTTCTGCTCTTTTTTACATTTTTTAAAAAACTTTTTTTTTTGCGGTCACATATTTGGTGTCTGCAGGGTGGTTTCCATAAACGTGGCACAGCTTTTACAATACTAAATAAAGCAGCATGCAAATGCCATCTCCACATTTGCAGACTTGGAGTGTTTAAAAGGTGCAAGACTCATGTCTCTAGTTATTCTTTCACCAGCAGATATGCTGCTGCTAAACATTTGTCTCCAAGCTGTGTGACACAGCCACCCCATGCAGCCAGGCTCATTTCCCTGTTCCACCTTTCTGCTGGATCACCTCCAGCTTTAAGGCAATCCCCGTTATGTTAATGAAATTTCTCCCTCCCAAAGCAGCTTTGTGTTGTGGCCCTCTGGACTGGTCAAGCCCCCAGTATCATCCTCATATGCCAGAGCAGAGCCTGGTGCCATGGATTTCCTCCCCATTGTGACTTTCAAAAAGCTGTTACCTCTGCCATGGCTTGAAAAGTGGGTCACCATTTCCTAGCCCAGGCCTCAGTGTCCCTTGTTCTGTGTGGGAGCATCTCAAGGTAGTGAAAGGGCAAGAACCTAAGCCCACAGAGCTGCTATTGCCCCTCACCCCAGTGCCATGGGGAAGCAAGACAGGGCTGCCCTGTACCCCAGCCTTGGGCACTGAAATGCCTCCAGCTAAGAGTAAAGCACCCCCTGGTTCCCAAAGCCAGCCAGGCTGGCTGGTGGGAGCTCAGGGCAGCAGTGCCCGGATCCTTTCAGAGCTGTGCCTTGGGAAGAGGCAGCAATTAAGGAAAGAGCTGCTGGTCACAGGCACAGAGCAGCCCCCTTGCTGCCATTGGTCCTTCATTAACAAACCAGTGTCACCCCACAGGCCTGATCTGACCCTCTCTGCAATTAACCAGGCCAATTAGCACCTTTACTCCTCCATAAGACAGCATCTCCCTGCCCCACACGCCCGGCCTGGCCCTCTGAGCCCCCAGCATTTGCTGGAAGCACTGGCAAGGGCTTCCGTGGCCACTCAGGTGGCAGAGCCCAGCCTGGGCTTGCAGTACCAGCAAGGTGATGAGCAGATCCCTTGCAGGGCGTTTCACACCACCGAGGCTGGTGGGACCAGTGGAAAAGATCCCCTTCCCTTCCCCTCCTCTTCTATCATCCTTGTCACGAGCAGAACAGTCAAAAATCTGGAATGTGACGGGTCACAGGAGGCTGAGCACAGCACAGCCATCCCTGATGCCTCTGTGGCACTGCCATGGCAAAGTGTCTGTGGTGGTTACCACATTCAGGAGATTTATCCCACACATGGTGACAGGCAATAGCAGGAACTTACACCATGGGTCTGGCACCCTGGGCCAAATCCTGCATTGTCCCACAAGTTTCAGCTCAACATCATGAGTCACTAATGCCACCATTCCCCCTTTACTTTTTTTTTCCATAAAACTTTGTTTTTCCATCAAATGGGAACAAATACACCCAATACCAGGAATTTTGCTAGATGGAGTCCAGATGACAAGTTCTCAGAAAACACTGTCAGCTGCTGAGATTCAGATTCAAGAGACATCATCCAATCTTAACCATAAACAACAGGGGCAACAAAATGTCTGGCAGATCTTGGAGTGACACGAGATGCCTGCGCTCCACAACAAACCCATTTCACACCACAGGAAAGGTCACCACTTTAATCCACTTCTGGGTGGAATGTACACAAATGTCATTCTTCTGCACATCTGTAATTAAACAGCCTCTTGCTTTGCTATCCAGCGCATGTTTATTTTCCCATTTGCTAACATGGTGGATGGTAATATAATATGACACTGAAGGGATACAGGCTGCTGCAGGCAGGCTTTCCACTTCTTTCCAGTGATTTGCCTGCAGAGAGCTGGAGCTGGTGGTTGTGCTGCTTGGATCCAGCAGTGATTTCCTTTCTGGATGTGCAGCATCTTTGCACATTGAAATAATAATAGCAGACAGTGAAAGCAAACAAAAACCAATGGCAGAGATCCCTAAATGTGTTGACTCGTTGCAAGAAGTTGCTGAGGTCTCTGCTGAGCTCCTACAAGGGAGAAGACAGCAAGTAAACTGGGAGGTTGAGGCTTAATCTGTACTTCTGCTATGAAAAATCTGGTTTTCAACACTGGTAATGTGCTGGATCAGTTGGGAGAAGTCTTCCTTCTCCCTGTGGCCACCAAGGAGCATCTGAAATAACGCTGGATAACCTCTCACGGGTTATCTCCTTCCCCACAAATGCTCTCGGGTACCAGCGCCTGCTCCCGCCCACCACACGGCGCCCAGGAGGAAAAACCCCACACCAGCACGAATGTTTTTTCCCTCTCCAAACCTTTTGGGCTGCAGTGCTGGCACATGGGGAGCCTCACCAGGAGCTGGACATGACGGCTTTGCAGGGAATGGCATAATCTGTCAGAAGGACTGTGGGATGCATCACTTTGCAGCCCCAAGGCATGGCCACGTACTTCAGATCCTAACATGCTCTCAGCAAAACAACACCAAGATGTTTATTTTCAAAAGGATACAGCGTTTGACAAAATAAATTATATTTGATTAATACCCACTGCTTTTCTGGGGTTTTTTTTTGAAGGCAGTAAATTTGCTGACTGTATAAACATGCCACAGCGCTTCATCTTCCTATGCCAAAATTTCAGTTGCCTCATCTCCAGGGAATGCCCTTAGTAACATTTTGACAAGCCTATTTAGGGGGTTGTTTGTGGGTTTGGGTTGCTTTTTTCCCCCCACTTTTATTTCTTAGGGAGGACTCCCATGAGCAAGCCACAGGCTGGAGCTGAACAAAATCCACCCTTTCTCTTCATATAGGGACCTTCACCATGTCCCTAAGAGAAAACCCAAACTCCCACACTAAGGACCAGCAAGCATCCTCCAATGTCATAGTTCCACCCCATTCCCTTCTGGCTGCAGATGTCATTTCCCCAGTACCTCCAGAGCACTCCTTGCTAAGGGAACAAATAACACCCTGGGAGAATTTGTGATTTTGCTGGTGCCCAGCTGAGTCACCCCCAGCTGTGGAGCTCCAACTTAAAAATCTCTGGGTTTCTGGGAATGGACACCTGCTTCTAGGGGGTGTGGTGTGTGATCTGGCAAAGCTTTAGCAGCACTTGTCAATCATTAAGCTGCAGTGCTGCTGGAAAGGTCAAGGAAATTCCCACCAAGGCACCCAAGTGTTGGGGAACCAAAGGATATTTCTGGGCTGCGTTAGCTCAGGTGAGCTGGAGATGGAGAGCCTGCAGGGCAGCACTGGTCTGGTGGGATTGGCCAGTCCCACCACTGAGCTTTGTGCTCCACCATGGGAAGGAGATGTCTCAGCAGCACACCTGGCTGTTTGGAGCATTTTGAGTGTTCGAGTGCTTTCATATATTTTACTTTAGACACTTATGCAACATCCCCTATGTGCTCCCTGCTGCAGCCTGCTTGTCTCCCTGCTCCCTTGGTGCCTCTTGCTCACCACCACTGCCTCCCACCCAGCTCACCATGGACCAGCAGCTGCCAACAAAGCAGAGCAGGAGGCAGTGCAAGACAGTCACCTCCTCCCTCTCAGCACAGCAGTTTGGACTGAAAAGCAAATCAAAATCGACAGCACAGGTTTCCACGTGTCCCCCTTCTGCAGACCCACAGGAACATACCCATGTCCAGCTGCCAGGTTTCTCTGAAGGTGCTCTCTGCATCCTCCACGCAAGGGGCATTTTGTTCCAGTTGGAAGCCCCAGTGAATCCAGCCCTGGATCCTTGCTAGGCCCATGTTCCAGAGGGCTTGAGGGCTTTGCTCATGGAGGTGAATGAGGAGTTCTGAAAATCTCCCTGAAAAACGAAACTGAGACACTCTAGATTTCACTTCCCCTAACAGCATGAGCCGTAAGCACCAGCTGTTTCTAGCAGCTGTTCAGTGTGTTGGATTTTACCATTCCAGCACTAAACTATTAGTCAATTGATTAATGAACTGGAACTTCCCATCCAACAAAAATATTTTGGTTTTAAATTATAATTTGATGCGTGGTTAGTGCAGAAATACATTACACATGCTAAGCACATGTTTGCATCTCATCACCACCCTCAGACACAGGGAAAGGTGTCGGCTTCGTCACCTTTCTAAGGCTGCTTGCAAAGCCCTCCAGGGAATGCAGTTTTACCTTTAATGCAGTTTTTTATTTTGCAGAATACACGAGGGGTGATGCTGCTCAGTCCTGCCCACATGTGGGATGTGCAAGGGGCCAGCAGGCTCCGGCCACCCCACTGCTGTGAGGGGAGCTTAAAGGAGCTGCAGAACTGGCCAGGAAGCATTAATATTAACTGGCACGAATGAGGGCTCAACCACCTGAGACAGGAAACATTCCCAAGGTTGCCAGGCCTTTATCTGGTGCCAGCACAAGGTCCCAGGCCCACAAGGCACCACTGGAACACAGTGCTGGCAGCTGCACCAGGGAGTCCACGGCTCTGCACAGGGAGACTCGGGACTGGAGTCAGCGTCGGCTCAGGACTGGCCCTGGGTTTCATCACAAAGCTAAAAATTACCTGAAAAGGAGTTTTTCCATTGTTTGGGTTTTTTTTCCCCCCAGAAGCACCTTCATGCCATAAACTCCTCTATTCAGCTAAAACCCCAGGTATTTACTCTGGTGACACTTTGCTGGTCAGAAGTGGCCACCACTGGTGCTGAATTCACATCACTGTGTTATCATGGTGCTGTGTGCACAGCTGAGCTGCAGCCCTGGCACCTGCAGCAGCTCAAGGCCCCCTCCTCCTTGACTCATATAAACATATTATCATATATTTGCTATGTATACTCATTAATAATATATAATAATATCAATAATGATAAAAATGGAAATAATCTGGACTGCGTATTAGCAGTTAAACCTGCATGCCCTGGGACAAGGTTTGGAGTTCCAGGGACACATGCAGAGGGGAGATGACAGTGCCCATCTCCTGATGGAGGGGCCCCATCCCATGGCAAGGCAGATCACAGTACACAGAACTGGTGCAGAGAAATAAACAGGGAAAAATTATTCCTTATTTCTCATGATGGGAATGAAATACTGCCTAAAACTGAACATCAGCTCTATTCCACCTCGGTGGCCAGGGCATTCCTTGCAAATCCCCTGTTAAAACATGTGCACAAACCCAGGGCAGGGGAAAATTCAACAGCTGCTTTTTCAGGTTATAATCCGTTGTTTTATAAACTTGGCAGGTAGCGGGCTCAAAGGCTGTTTTTTGTGATCTCTGATCATAACAAAGTCTCCAGCAAGCATAGCTTTGCTAAACAGCAAAGGGAAACCAGGCTCAGCGTGCCTCAGAGGGGTCTTCTGCTGAGAAGCATCAGCATCCGTGGTGATGCAAGTGGGAGAACCCATCAGGCTTTGTGAGACACAGCAAGGCACAGCCCACGCCAGCTCCTCAGAGAGAAAACTGGACTTGTACTGAAAAACTGCTGCCAGCCTCCCATCCTGCTGCTTATCTAAGGAAGCAGCAGCACACAGAATATTTCTGACATAGTATTAGAGGAGATGATGTCCCCGCACTGGTACCAGCGGTACCTGGCGAGGCAGAGGCAGCACATCATCTCTGAACAAACCCAGCAGCCCACTTCCACCCCCAGCATTCCCAGGGGATGAAAGGAAAATGATCAGAAGGGAAGAAGCGATTCAAATTCAAGTGGCACTAATAAAATATTCCCTTTGGTGGAGCAGAGGCTCACGGGCTCAGCTGCAGCATGGAGAGCTGGGATGATGCGAGGAGCTGGGCCAGAACAAGAGCTGAGCAGCAGGAAGGGGAAGAAATGCCTCTGCTAGCACCACCATTAGCTCTCCCTTGCACCCCCCCATTCACCAGGACCCCTCTGAGCCAGGGGTCAAAGCACAGTCCCGAGAGAGAGGATTGCAGTTTGGTTTGTGAACATGTAAAATACAAAATACAAAAACATGTAAAATACAAAACCACATCACAGTGCATGGATGCGAAAAATCAGCCCTTACAGGAATATTGCATGTCACCAGCACTGCCCGAACATCCCACTCACCCTGGTGTGGATGGGACATGAGGATTCTGAAACCCAGAGGACAGGTCTCCAACAATTAACCATCATCAGGTCGTGCCATGGGTTAGCCCAGATCTGCTCCTTTGCATCAGGAGCGGTGAACTGGGAGTTAACATCTCCACACAGAGGAGTGGAGGAGCAATCATCTCTCCTTCTGCCACAAACCCAAAGCACTTCACACAATTCCAAGGCTTCAAATCAGAGTCAGACAAGTCAGCCCCACCACTCAGACTGGGTTGAATTTCTACTCTTCAAACCATATGACTGCATGGTTTGGAATTATCTACTTTCTCCTAAACATAAAGCTGCTGTGAAAGAGGCCTGATGCACACAAATATGTGAAGCATGCACGTGTGTGTGAGGGGGTGTATGCACACGTACGTGCACACGCTGCATCTTAAGATACTGCAGATATAAACACTCTAGTAAAGGCAGATCTTAAACAGAAATATGCAACCATCTTGGCCAGAAACCAAACCAAACCCAGCCCATCCATTTAATCAGACCAAGCCAAGTCTTTCCCTGGTGTCCCTGAGCTGGGCAGAGGTGGTGGTCCCAGGCTGCCCACTCCAGTACAACACAGGCTATTGTCTCGCACACATGGGAGGCTACTTCCAGGGCACCCCTTACAGAGCAACCAATCTTTATTTTAGAGATAGCTTACGTAAAGGAACATGCAAAGAAACACATGAGTAAGTCTCATCTGCCTCAGGCTCCTGTAAATCCTTTTCTTTTCCCCTTTCATAGCACAACAGGTTGGACAGTCATTGTTCGCCCTGCGAAGCACAGCGTGTACATCCCCGCCGTGTGTCCTTTGGCTGGAGCGGTGTTTGCAGGTTTCCCGTGGGAAAGGAGGTGCTTCACTTCTGAAGAATGAAACCAGGTTGTTGCATGGGCCACAAGGATGCTGGTGGGGATCAGCCACCTGCACTGAAGGGCTTCAGGACCTGGCTGGGAGGTGAGCAGCAAAATCACCTGCAACTTGCCCTGGTGCAGGTGGGCTTTGTGCCCATCTTCACCACAATCCCAGTGCACGACAGCTTCTCGTCCGTAGCACTTTCCTCCTGCCGCGTGTCTGATCTTCTCTCTCCCCTGTCTTCACATGCTCTGTGTTATGTCCTGACCAGATTCCCAGGGGTGAGACTTGAATTTGGAGTAAGTACAAAAACCGCTTGAACTACAGAAAAAATCTGTACTAAGTCAGTTAGGATCAGGGGTATGATACTTGCCGAGAGTATTTAATAAACCATAGGTGTCCTGTACCCCATGCATGTTCAAACAACTCAAAATGAAATATGGTCTTCACCTTAACAGCAAGGGAGACCTCAGTGTTCAGAAACTGCAAAGAACACAATTTAATATGAACCTGCTTATATTAAACAGGATTATCTTTAAAAAGCACTGTTAGATATTTACTAGTTTGCCATGAACCAACACTTTTTAAATTTGGGGTTTTTTTCTGTGAAGAGTCTTGAAAAACTGACTCAGGTCATTTGTCCTGTTTTTGGAAATGTGCATATATTTCAGAAGAGGTTCCAAATATCTTCCTCACTAAAAAAATTCATGGAAAGACATGGAGTGATGCCACCAGCACTGCTCATGGCTGGTGGCCCAGCAGCAGCAGGAGGACCAGGGCGATGCCAGCAGCAGGACTGGGCTGGGTGGCTGCACTCCCAGGGTGGCTGCTGGGGACTGCAGCACCATCTTTGCTTTGCTGATTGAGAAGCTGCTTATTTACAGAGATGTCGTCCATATCCAGGTCATATGCCAGCTCTGGAAGCAGAAGGAGAGAGGTGGTCAGTAACATGTGGTGTGTGTCAATATTCTGACATACAGCACATCCAGCCCCCCCAAAAACTGGGGTTCAGGGGGTAGCCCGTGCCACAGCTGAGGGCAGCTGGGTCTGGGTGCAGTCAAAGGAATCACAGGGCTTGATGGGCCAGAAGAGCTTAGCAAACATCTTGTCAGTCCTGCACCCACCAGTCTCAGTACCCTACACCAAATCTTGTGCTTGGAGAGACCAAAAAATCCCAACTGTGAGGTGCTCCAGTAAGAAAACAAAAGAGATAAGGGATGTGCCTTACTGGAGAGCTACTCCCAAAGAAAACCAGCTGAGCTTTGGAGGGGATGTTTAGCAATGCAAATTGTCTGCTCCCCAGGCACAACAAGGATGCGTGCAGGAGTGAGGAAATCCTGGCGAGCACTAACACTTCCCCAAACCCAGAGTCAGCAGAAGGCCTTGCTCACCAAAGCCTCCTGGCTGTAGGACCCGAGGAGCTCTGCATTCCTGCAATCTTATGTAAGAGTGTGCAAAATATGCTCCTTATAGCAGTGAGAACACATCCCACCCCTGGTCCACCTCATCAAAGGGAGGAATGTGAATGGATCATGTGCTCTGGGCATGCTGGTGTTGCAACACTCAGCGTTTGAGATGAAGCACATGTGGATTTCAGTCCAAGAAAACATCCAGTACAAAAGTTCTGATAGTCCTGGCAGAGGAGCATGACATTAACAGAGGGAAAAGTTTGTGGCAGCCCATCACTGGCTGCAAGGGACCTGCTGAGCAGTAACTCCCAATCACCCCTGTTTTTCTGGGTCAGGGAAGAATGAAGAAGTCCAAATAGACAATGTGGAAAGACAAGACACCAGAAAATCTCAGGGCCAAGAACAAAGAGAAAAAGGTGTTTTAAGAGGCTATTAGCCAGATCTACCTGGGGCATTTGAACGTGTCAATCAGCTGGACTGAGTGGGTGCACCCATGCTTGTCTAAAGGCAGTGGGGCCCTTGCTCCCCTGCTTGTGCTGCTGCCATCTCCTTCTGGGGTCCAGGTTTCTCACCCAAATGGGGATCAGTTAAGCCTGTTTGTCTTATCCTCAGAGCCTGGCCTTTGGAGTTGGAGGAAACTGGTGGTTTCCATCAAAAGAGACCCTGGATCAAGCCTTTTACAAGCCTCCTGGATCACCAGCATGTTGGAAAGGTTTGGATCATCCCACCCCACCCCTGAGAAAGAATCCAAGAGACTGAATAAGCACTCTATCTAAAAAATGCCACATCAATCCAATGAACACCACTGCCAAGGCAAACAGGCAGTATTTCTTAATCAAAAAATACCCAAACATTGCAAAACAAAAGCAGAACGATGTTAGCGTGACAAGTGAGTCAGCCCAGGCCATCAAAGGGGGTCAGAAATGCTCAAAGGGAGCAGTTATCCATGCACACAGAGGGCCAGGTGCAAGCAGAACCCGCCTGGTAAACTGAATTCTCTAGCAGATTCCCATGAATACTGCAAGTCCTCTTTTCCACAGCTTTCCTGCTTTTCTTCTAAATAGTATAGATATGCTGCTGTCCTCTGGCACTGCACACCCACGGGAAGAGCAGGGAAAGAAAGGTGCCACCTTGAAAGGGATGTGCTGGGAGACTTTCCAAGCACAGAAAGAACAAGTCCCTCTGGCACAAGGCATGCTCAGGCTTCAGGGCAGTTTGGGAGCAGCCTGCCTGCACCACCTTATTTTCCCAAGCTCATTTCTGGAAAATAAGTGAAGGGATTTGGAGTTAATAAAATCACAGCAGATTATTTCACAGTTGGTTGTTTGTCACAAGTCTCCTCAGCTGGCACAATGTTGGATCACTGCCCTATTGTGTTTTGAAGGTATTTCCACACATTACAAAGGCTCCTGAAACCTAAAAGATGCTCCATGGAGTCACACTAGTATCAGGCACCCACATGCTCCCAGACCAGTGAGAGCTTTTGGGGCAAAATATTCTCTTACTGGACATCCTAGCAAAACTAAAAAAGTCCCCAGGAACTGAGTAACTACTCTTGCCTTCCCTTTAGAAAAGAAATTTGAAACAAAAGAGTGTTTCAGCAAGGTCCTTAACAGCACAAAGGGTTCTGACGGCCCCATTTACAGTCTTGTTCTGGGATGTAATTTATGAGATTCGAGTTCCTGCACGGGTCTCAATGCAGCAGCTGAATCCCCTTGGAAATGTTCAGCCAGTACCAAAATGAGTGTTCCAAACATATTCTTTGCGTGGGAAATTTTCCAATTCTGGGATTTCACCTCAGCTTGAGTAAGGGTAATTTTTTAAATCATGGCATTTCACCCAAATGGGGATGGTGATTCTCTTGCTATTCCCTTCTGGCCAAATTAAAGAGAAGGGAACAGAAACCCTCTTGTCATCAGAGATTAGAGTGCTATTTTCCTCGCCTTGTTTAACTGCTTCAGAAGTTTAGTGCTTGGGTGTGCCATTTGTTTTCACTGTTCCTTCCATTGTACCCTACTCCTTATTTGTGCCCAACTGTATTTTTAGGCGTGATGGATTTAGCCAAACATCTTTTATTTTGTATTAATAATGGATCTGTAACCTTGCAAATCCCTTTCACTTAACTTGTAATGACCTTTGCTACATCAGAAGAAAGGAAAATAAAAAGTATGAGCCTCTAACAGACCTCAGCCAGCTGATCCAGGCAAT
Organism: Promerops cafer; assembly: GCA_013398275.1. NCBI lineage: Eukaryota > Metazoa > Chordata > Aves > Passeriformes > Nectariniidae > Promerops > Promerops cafer. The sequence continues at coordinate 422,185 of VZSE01003592.1, read as the reverse complement.
AACAACATTAAAAATATACATCACAGAATCAGTAAGGTTGGAAGGGATCACAGTGAGTCATCTGGTCCAAACTGCCTGCTCAAGCAGGGTCATCCCAGAGCACAATGCACAGGATTGAGTCCAGACATTTCCTGAATATCTCCAGTGAGGGAGACTCCCCACCCTTTCTGGGCAACCTGCTCCAGTGCTCAGTCACTGCACAGTAAAGAAATTCTTCCTCATATTCAGATGGAGCTTCCTGTGCAGCAGTTTCTGCCCACTGCCTCTGGTCTTACTGCTTATATTATTGATAATAATCCATGATTCCAAATCCAGGAATCCAAATTAGCAAATGTTCCTAACCAGGCAGTTCTTGAGAGGGCTCCGTTATGATTTCCAGCTTTTGTTAGGATCCCTGGTTAGACCAGGTCACCTCCACATACCTGCACCTCCTGCTCCCACAGCCTCCAGGAGTGAAAGAGCCTCAGCATCAGGGATAGGCTGGTGCCTATGGAGCTGCAGGATGGCTGGTGANACCTCCACATACCTGCACCTCCTGCTCCCACAGCCTCCAGGAGTGAAAGAGCCTCAGCATCAGGGATACAGCTGCAGGATGGCTGGTGGGCTAACAGAAATTAACCTTCCACATACTCCATTTTGGCCACTTCCACCCAAAACTTTGCCTTTACGCTGCAAAATAGCCTGAGAGAAGCTACTCCTCTGCCTCCCCTCTACCCAGCCACCTTCTGCATTAAACATCTCCACCACCCCAGCTCTGATCACCCAATGCACTGGCATCAGTTTCTCAGTACAGAGTGGCCCATTGGCCTGCAAAGACTTTCAAGGGAGGGCAGGAAACTAGAAAAATCTGTTTCTGTTTATAATCAGTCAGAGTCCAGGGGGTATTACCAACAATCTGCACTAATTACAAATTCAATCTTCACTCATTTTGGTCCCTCTTGTCCTCTGGGCTGCAGATTAGATAATCCCTTTAAAATAATAGTCAATCATTAGCTCTGCTTTTTTCTCCCCCTCCCCACGCAAGCCGAGCGTGCCGTGCCATTTCCCGGAATCCTCTCACAGCTGGTGAAAGGTCTCCAGCCGCACACAAGCCGGTCCCTCCGGAAGCATCTTTTGTAACCAAAGCCCCTCTCACACAAAGCTGCTGCGCTGTGCTCCCAGGCCAGCAGCAGCTTCAATGGCCTCGCAGCGCGGGTGACAAAACCCGGCGCCAGCTCTACAGCGCGCGCTGCCCGCATCCACAGAATAAAGCGGCGGCGTTTTCCCATGGATTAGGGCTGGAGCTGGGCGTACTGACTCTGCACAAGCTTATGGGGTAGGAATCATTGGAAAGCTCTTCTTGCTGGACCACATCAGCTTTGGAGACAGCTACAAAATACGGCTGGACTGGGAGAAAGTTGGGTTTGAGTTGGGATAAAATGTCCCGTGGCAGCTGGCACAGCAGGAGCCGGGAGGAAGACTACTGGCACAAAGGCTTTCCTCTGCCAAATCCAACGCTGCCTACCAAAACACCCCTTTTCACCCCAGAAAGGACAACATGGCCTTAAGCAAAGAACTGCTAGCAAATGTCTGGCAAATGACCTCCAAGAGCCCTGCTGCCACAGGCTGGCTCGGCTGCTGCCCAGAGCCCAGAGCCAGGGAATGTCATCTCCCAGCCAGGCATCTGGGCTGCCTGCCTGCCAAGCCTGCCCCAGCAGATGGTTCCAGCAATGGACCCAATTTAGTAACAGAGCCATAACGGATGGCCAGGCATGAAAACTGCCTCCCCCTGACACTTGATAGCTCTGCCAGTGCCTCGTGCAGCGGTGGCGGGTGTGAGGGGATCCCAACACAGGTGAAACCATTAGGCCAAACACAGCATGTTCAGCCAACTGGGCTGCTGTGCTGATGGCCCTGGTTTGCAGATGATGGAAACACTGTGGTGTGAAGGGAATGGATCATGTTTCCAGTGAATGCAAAACACATCAAGAAGAAATGTCACAGACAGGTAGGGCAGCTTGGCAAGCTCCTGCATCTGCCAGTGTCTGCCTGCATCTTTCCTTCAGGACGGTTTTTTCCTAGGAAAGCACATGCTACTGTGGCCACTGAAAATGACAATCTCCAGAGTGTGTTGCTTTGTTTAATTTTTTAAAGCAGTGAGCATCTTCAGTGTGGGGAAGAAGCTGCCAACAGATCCAGTAGACCAGCTGTCTCCAAAACAGGACAGGATTTCTTAACGGGAGAGATGTTTGAGTCAAGCCCAAACTGTTGACTCATTACAAGGTGAAGCATAAGAGCCTGTGAGTCCACAGACCAGTCTGCCTGACCTTGGCTCCCAAATCTCTCCTCCTCTACAGTACCAAACATTTCAGTCTCATGCACCTGAAATGTAGAACAGTCCAATTTCATCCCAAACATTTCCTGCTGGAACACCAAAAGCTCTGCTCACCTCAGCCTGCAGTTATCTGGTTTTCTCATGCAAACAGCTCGTATTACAAACACACCTCTGCCTCCCCAAAGACAACATGTGAAACCATCCACTGGGTTACATGGCACAAATAGCCACAACTGCATGGATACAGCTGAGATTCCCAACATTCTGCTTCTCCAAAGCACCTTAAACTCTTCCAAACACCTAGCCAAGCATGGTTTCATCTCATCAGGGAGGTTTTGCCCTCTGGCTTATTACCATTAAAATCCTGGAGCACCAACAGGTTTGCCAGTTGTCTTCTTGCACAACGAGCTGCAACAGCCCAGCCGTAGGTGCGGCCGCGCCAGTGTGTAATTAAAGCGCTGAGCCAGGGCTGGCCGTGGTGCTTGTGTTGGCACAGATCACTGAGATGGATGTGCAGCATGTGCATGGTCTTGTGCCTCTGCTTTTCCACCTCCTCCACAGCAATTTAGGAGGTGCGGCTCTTGGCAATATGGATTTGGGAAAAAAAAGAAGAAAAAATCCAGCTCAACGTCACCCTGCTGGCGTCGGCAACATGGCCAAGAGAGCCTGGCATGGCTCAGCAGCAAGGGGTAAAACCAACTTCCTGGGCAGAAACCCAAAGGAATCAGGTTTGGGATTGCTGATTTGCAAACCAAGACTTTTCCCCCGCTTGCCTGTTCACCACCTCTTGGCTGCTGGTGTGCCACCGATGGCCCTTGGCCTGCGGCACGTGTTCACCCACAACCCAGAGACCACAGGTACCACCACAAACCCAGGACCAACAGGGGAGGAAGTTCCCCTAGGATCGATGCTCTCTGGAAGGCAGCAGTAAATTGATCTGGGGGGATCCAGATGTGAGGAAGGTCCATCTCAGTCCCACGCCAGGGGTGTAACCAGGTGCCCTTCGGGGTACTCGAGGCAATGAGCTCCGCGAGGCAGCCAGCATGCACACACGGGCTCCCCAACCTCCATTTCTATCGCAAAAGTCTCTCCACACAAGTCCACAAGCTTTTGATGGGGTGAAGGGACAAAACACCCTCAAACCCAACACAGTGTACAGGCAGAGGGGCTGCACCATGACCCCAGTTCCAGCCACCTTGGCCAGAGGCTGGTGGCAAGGAAGGGCCATCATTTATGACCTGGGCCTATGTTTACTTTGCAAACGTACTCGTTACATTCTTCTTTGCTCCTTGGTTTGTTGTAGATCTACCCTGAAGAGGATCTGGCATCTGCAATTGCATTCCTCCTTTTCCCCTTGGCAGAGCGTGAAAGAGTTTCTGAACTGCACTCGCGGAGCAGAGCCACAAAACCGTGTTTAGCAAAATGCACTCATGTAATCTATTAAAAATTAACAAATCTCATTAGCATTATTAATTGTAAGTGCCAGAGTCCTTGTAATTTGCTGATGAAACAGCATTATCCTGGTCTGATACCCAGATCCACAGTCCAGAAGAAGAGCTGCTACCTAAAGGAGCTTAGAAGAAGAGCACTGAAAAATAGGGAGCTAAACATGTACAGCCAAAAACATCTACAAAGACAGGAGTCAAGACATAAAGAGGAATAGCTGGAAACAGAAGAGTATGCATAGAAGTGAAATTATTTAAGTGGCAGCAATACAAGTCTGGGTCAAGCAATGGTCCTGCAGGTTCCCCAGTATCTCAACACACCCAGATGTGGAGTCATTTTCCTGTTTGGAGACTTCAAGATCTAAATCACAAAGAGATCCCTTCTGATTGCTCTCACCTGAGACATCTTCACACAGTCTTGATTTTGGAAAGTAAGGCTCCCAATGATAGCAGAGCAAAACTAAATGCTTCACAGTCCCTCTAATGACTGAAAACTACATATTCCCATCTAACTGAAATTCTCTCCTTCATGTTTTCTTCCCGAAAAGCTCTTGGATATGACCAGGAGAGGAAGCTCTTTCTTGCTACATGCTGGCCTTCAACTCTCTAAGCTCAGGACATTCAGCAACATTCAGGTATTAGCAGGACCTGACAAAAAGAAGTCCTAAGGGGAATGCAATGGTCGCTGCCTTCCAGATGTTAGCCACTAAAAGCAGCCCACAAGGCAGAAGGATATTGCTCAATGCTTGGCTGGAAAGCTCATGGTGGTGTTATGGCAGCCAGGAGCATCTGACACCTTCCTTTGTGACTCACTGTGTGTGGAAACCAGACCTGAAAGTGCCCAGGCCACAGAGACCAGGGGTTTGTGGCATTCCTGCTTCAAGTAGGCAACCCGGAATGTGCCTCTTCAATCAGAAGGGACAAGGACTTTGTGCAATGTCTACACTCAGTGAAAAATCCCTGGACATCCACCAGGCTACAACTCATGATGCCAAGGGAAATATCTCAAGTGAGATTTCAGGTCAAAGCCCAAGAATTTGGGTTGTGCACGGGCATACCTGCTCAGCCCACAGCAGAGCTGGCAGGTAGGCTCAGGCATGGTGACACTCCATGCTCCTCTGCTCAGCCTGCCTCTGCTCCTGGAGGAACTTCCTGAGGTTTTGTGCTCTGACACTGCCCCGGATCACTGGGATGGATGGACAGTGAGCTCCCCCCATCCATGCCAGGGGAATGTTTGCATAGAGCAGGAGCTGAGGTGAGAGAGCTGCCAAGGGAAGGGAGCCAAGTGGCAACAGCATCGCCTGGCTTTCTTCATTGTGTTAACCTGCATAAATAAACAAATTAAAAAAAAAAAATCCCAGACCTGCATTAAAACAACATTAAAGTGACTTCAGCCTATAAAAACGGGGTAATGCAGAAGGTCCTGGGAAACATTACTGTACCCAACTTTTCCACTTTATATAGAAGAAGGTTTGGGTTCATAGGCTGGAACATTTTAACAGCTTCAGGACATGTTTCCTGCACTGGAAGCAGCCCCAAGAACAGCCTCTGTAGTCTGAAACCAGGACCTGGCTTTGCACTGCATGGCTGTGAAGAAAGACCCAAATTAAGCCCAGCTGGTCACTGGGTGCCTGTAACATCTGACACAAACCTTGGCTGATTTCTGCTGCCTGCCTCCCTCCCAGGCCGAGAGCAAACCCTGACCCCAAAGCACCAGTGGAATGATGGTGCTAAAAGCTGGATCTGAATGGTGGTGGCAGTTCCAATGGGAATCCCAGTGTCATCCCTGCTGGGCACCAGGACACTGTGGCTGCAGTGCTGGGGCTGTGCTGGACCTCTGCCATCACATTTGGTCCTGGGGGCCAAGGACCTCCCTGTCATGCTTGGGACCATGCTGGAGCTCAAGGAGACCACCTTGACTGCTCCCACTCCAGAAGGAAGGAGCAAGGGATGGAGGGGACTGGCCCCAGATGCCCTTCTGCCTGGCAACTCCCCGGGTCAGCTTGTTCAGCCACAAGAAGGTGCCAGTGACGAGGACACACTGCTCATGTGGGAGAATCCAAATTGTTCTGGGGACACCTCCACTGACACAGCAAGCAGTGGAACAAGGAGGTGACAACTCAACAGGGCTCCAAGGTCCAAGCCCACAAATGCCTCCTTCTCCATCCTATCTGAAGCAATCATGGGTTTCTCTTAAGAATGTCACAATCACAGTGGAAAATCAAAATAAAAAGGCTATGTAATCCAGTTTGTAAATCCCTTCAAAATCACAAAATCCTCTCTAAAATGGATTACAGAGATTAGAGATAAGAGTTTCCTGGAAATCAAGAAGTGCATTTCAGCCTCACCCATCTCTTCACTGCTTCAGAAAAAGAGTCTTGCTTGTGTCCTCCACCCCACCTCACTTCTTCCCAGCCATCATCCCAGCCTTGGGGAGCAAAAGCAGCTCCTTCCAGCTCTAAAACCAGCAGAGCTGTTTCTACCTGACTTTGCCATAAGTACTATTTTGGGACACAATCTGCTGCATATACTTGAGCCTGTGGACAACGTGCATCAGTGGTAGGAAACCTGCCTGCAACAGGGAGAGGAGGGGACGACTGCCAGGCTTCTGCAAGCATTTTGGTCCATCCCTTCTCCAAACAGGCTCCATGTGGTTGTGCAATGTGCTGCCATGGTTTTGTGAGCTGCAGGACTTGCACCCAATCCTGTGGATGCCCAGCAGAAAAACATCCTCTTAAATCGGGGTGGTCTTCTAAAAATCACCAATGTGCCAGTGGTGACAATGCTACCAAGAAGAGAAAGGTCCATGTCGGGATGATATAAAATTAATTAGCAGCCATGCCGTTATTATTCTGCTAGATTAAAATCATCATTTTGTTTAATATTTTGACTCAAGTATCCACAGTCAATGGCAGTAGGACAATTTTCTGTTGGGAATTTTTATTTCGTGAGAGTTTTTGTCCTTTCCTTCTTATTTGGAACAACAACAACAAAAAGGGATTGCAATATTAGCATTCCCGGCAGAGCACACATTCAAGTTCCTGACCTGTTATTGCTCAAGGACTTCTGCAGCTGCAGATGCCTGTTTGGAGCTACAGTTAGGTCACTTTGAATGATGCTCATAGAATAAGGATCAAAACACTCACAGCTTGATCAAAAGGACATTTTATGAACATTGCAGCCTGAGTTAAGTGCTGATGTGAATACTTAGGTTTGCCCTTATATTACCTCAGCTTGGTTCTAATAAAATTAACACCCTTTTAAATAATGCACTCAATTTTATTTGTTTCATGGTTTTTTGCCTTATGGCTTTGAAAACATATTCTCAAAACCTTTCCATCCCACTGGGAATGTTTAGCTATGTTGGGATCTGCAAATCAACATCTTTGTACAGAGGAATAATAAGGGTTGCACCTTTGTATCATTGTTCCACCTGCTCTAACCTGGATTTATCCACCAAAGGTTGGGGGATTTTTTTTCTGCCCACAAAAGAGGGTTACCAGTCACACTCTGTCTTTTCCCAGGAAGAATTACCACCTGTAAATAAACAACTAAAAACTGAATTACAAGCACCAGCAGCATGAATTCTCCTTTGTAAAGAGACAACAGAAAAAACAAAGCAGGGAAAAATCCAGTCTCTCCTCTGCATTTCACTTGCACATTAGAGGCAAAATGAACTTACCAGTCCAGGACAGGGGACGTCTTATTGGTGCAATACAGCCGCTTAACTGTTCTTTAGAGATATTCATCTCAAAAGCCAGAACAGAAAGAGCATTTTCCCCCCTTTTATTTATTTATCTTTTTTTTTTTGTGCTAACTCACCTTAGCTGAAAAGCACATTGAGATTGTAATTATGGGAAGGCCTCATCTAGTAGATTTGTAAACTCAGCTATCGGCTTGAATTACTGGAATTAGCAAGGCTAATTTAATGTCACTGTTCAAAATAGCTCAGATTTGGAATTTCTTAATGGCCTTAGGAAAAGGAGTCTTTATGCATACTGCAATCTAGGCTTCATTCTTAGACTAAATTCCTTCTCATAGATTTTGTGAATGCCCTGTTTTGTAGCCAACACAAACTCTGTCCAGTAAAATAATGTAAGGACTCAGAATGAAAAGAGATTAGCTGTTCCCTGCTCCTGTTATTTTAAAGCAGAAATAACTTTGGCTTCTACTGATTCACAGACAAAGCTTGAAATGCAAAGCATGCTCAACTCCAGAGTCAGCATGAAAAGGACCTTAAAATATTCCCGAGTGCAAGTAATGGACTTATTAGAGGGATGAAAAGAGGCACTTTTCACAGAATCCCAAGCTCTTTAGTCCTGTCATATCAATAATCTTGCTTAAGAATTTCATTCCATTTACATTTCTTTCCTTTCCAAATATCCTGCCTGACTCCTATGAAATACAACATTTACACTTTTAAAGTGTTAATTTATTTCTGTTAATGCTTGGTGGTGTAAAATGTCTGTGGATCACCCAGAGCGTGTCACAAGGGGGTGGGACAGGGAGCAATTCTGTGCAGTTTTACACCTGCAAATTGATAAATGAGGAGGGAATTTTAAAGACTTGGTTAAAAGCATCTTCTTTAAATAATGGCAGTTGATTGTGCTGGAACTCGACATACCTGCAATCTGTTGCATTCTCCTTTATGTTCATGTTTAACACCCACAAAAACAATGCTGACAGTAAGGAAAAAAAAAAGCTTTATAGATATCAGGAAGGAAATTTGCCTAGCTTTCCTAAGCTGCCAAAATAGACCAATTTTTAACCCAGTTTGCCTAGACTTTGAAAGATGGTTTACTCTAAAGCCAGCACAAAGCAACTAGCGACAATTTTCCCTCTTTGAAGAAATTGCTGAAAAACAAAGGGAATTCAGGAACAAATCACAAAAGTCTGTGTGGGCATAGCAGGGAAGGAGACAGAGATGCCCCCTTTTTAAGGAGTGAGGGGACTTTTTTTCCTCCATTTGGCTCCACGGCCCCAGGACACTTTGCACTGACTGGGGACTGTCAGCAGGGAGGGCAAACAAGATGTTTTGGGCTACATCTGCCCATGGCCCTCCACAAGACAGCAGCAGCAGAGACCAAAAGACCCCCAAACTGTGACAGGATGAGTGGCCACACTGAGATGGCCATGCCTGGCGTGTGGTGCTGGCCAGTGATGATTTTCATAGACCAAACCAGATTTCACACTGCCCAAGAGACCCAAGGGTCTCAAAACACACCACAGGCATTAATTATGCCCTCCACTTTGAAGAAATTAATTAAGCACTGAAATCTTCTGGTCCCTGAGAGCCAAGCACAAGCCTCCATTCACTAATGGCTAAAACTGAGCCGAGCTTGTGACGAGGTTTCAGGAACACTGACGGGAGAGCTGAGAAAAGCACCTCTGAGTGCCCTGAGCCACCCTGAAGCAGCAGAGTCCTCCCTCCAGGATGCTTCTAATTCCTCTGGACACGTCCCAGCAAGTCCCCCTGAGAAGGCAGCCACTCGAAGTTTGCCTCTGAATCACTTTTCATGGCAAGGCATGGAAAGCTGACACATCAGGGAGCTGGGAGGACATGGGGCGGTCCCATCCCACAGCCACCCTTGAGGGCAGCCACTCAGTCCCTATTTCTAAGGACTCCTCCAGAGTCTCTGACATTAGCAGTAATTTTTCCTAATAACTGGACACCCCTGATGAGACATCCATGTGCCAAGAAGTAGCAGGAGCTCCTCACATCGTCCTTGTGTGCCGCTGGCTGCTGGGCTGCTGTGTGACCAATTCCTGGGTGAGACATTCTCCAGCCCCATCCTCCCCAGCAGCATCCCCAGCAGACTCGTGGGAAGCAGATCAATGGGCAGGCACCCCAACATGCAGGGGTGCTCCAAGATGCTCCAGAAACCACCCTGACTGCAGCATTTGCTGAGCTGCTATCCTCCACTGGAACAAATCCACACAATATGACACAGCCTCGGTCACGCTCCTGCAATGCTCCAGTAAAGAAACAAAACTCTCTGCCTCCTGATTCCCCAGTTTTGCTCCACTCAGGCTTGCTGGATGCCTCCCCATCCTTCCATCTGCCTGGATGACTTCGTGTCCTCTCGGAAGCTGGACCAGCCATTTACCCAGAGCACTCAAATGGATTGAGAGGAGCAGCCTGCCAACCCACAAACATCTGCTCTCAGTGATTCTTTTGCAACAAATGCCTGGGTAAAATAGGTGACAAGTGCATTAAAAATATATGATACCTGTGCTGTGGAGAGCTGGAAGGCAAAGGGGGATTGCCAGCCCCTGCAGCTAACAAAGAGTGGTGGCTGTGCTGGAGCTGTGGCCTGGGAAACCCATTAAGACCACATGGGGTGTCAAAGTGTAACAGGAGTGCTGGGCTTGCAGGGCAAGCAGGAGCTGGGCAGGAGGCAAACTCAGAGAGACCAGGAACAACAGGAGTTCCTCAGCACACGCCTGCCTTTACTCTCCCAAAAACTGGGAGGAGCAGGTGAACAGGCACACCTGAGCTGCAGGTCAAGCAGAGGCAGAAGCAGAACCCCCCCGTGCATCCCGTCCTGCTGTGGGGAGATGCCCAGAGAGGGATTCCTCAGAGCAGGACTTGCTCTAGGGGCTGTATCTGTTAGCTCTGCTTTAGGTTTAGAGCCATCCTGCAGCTATCCAGTCCCCCAGTGTAGGTTTCAATGGGATGGAGGGGATTTAGGAGCCTCCAGACAATCCCATATAGTGGTCCCAGTTACCCTGTATCCTACATAACAGGAGCTGGTTAAGTATTTTTAAAGACAGGTTTCTGCTCCTTAATGTATGCAACTGGTCAGGGTGAACCTCAGTTATTAGCAACAGAAACCAGGCTCTAATCTCTTGCTTTCCAACCCAAGCACAGCACTAATTTTTGTTCAGTGTGTAGCAATACTGCCTTGCTATATCCTTACTTTGGGATTTTTTTGTGTACACAGAACCATTTTTCTTTTTTCCACATTTTCTAATGAATTCTGGCCGTAGGAAGTTGTTTGTAAATCACACAAATATTTGTTTTACTGGAAACATCTGCTTTAACACATTTGTCTTTTAAAAAAGGCTGATTTTTTTTAAACAAAGGTATTAAGCTGCAATGTAAATTGGGCACATCTGTTTATGAGTCACTGCAATAGCACTGCCTCTAGTGCACCAGATCACATGGATCTCCAGGGGCCTGATCCAGCAATTTAGAAACTCACAGCTTGCTCTGCTCCCTTTTCCAGCACTCCTCTTCCGAGAGCACTCCTGCCTGATTTAATAAATCAAGGCCACTAAATAAGAGAGACCTATTTAGTGTCTGCTAATAATAGTAGGTGTCTGGCCTAGCAGACACTTAAGTATCAACAAGAGACTTAAGCTGGTGCTGAAGTCCACAGGCACCCCAGGGCCAGGTTCAGTGGGAATTCTTTATAGCTGGGAACTCCAGATTGCACCAGAGCCACTCTGCCACGGTGCTGTACCACCTCTGATGCCTGCAGCTCTCAGGGCTGCCATAAAAAACATTTAGAGAAGCCAAATAGAGGGAAAGACATCAACTGAACCTCCAAGATCAAAACCTGACCCACCAGCTGGTGTTTATTCACTGGAAACAAGACGGTCAGCAGACCTGGGGGACTGGTCTGAGGCCCAGGACAAACCATCCAGCTCTGGTGACTGCAGTGGCTGGAGAGCACCCCTGATGATTCTGGGGTAAATAAAGCCAGTGATGGGTGGGCAAGGGGTGAATCCAAACCAGCAAGGAGATGCCTGGAGAGGGCAGAGTCAGGACCTCCATCCCCATGAGAGCTGTCCAGCTGTCCAGGGCAAAGCTTTCTGACTGTCACCAAAGCCCACATCGAAATAAATAAATAAACATATAAATAAAAAATAAAGCTACAAGAGTCAGCAAGGGACTTGGAAAGCGATGGTGCATCAGATGCTCCCTGAGAACAGGCACTGGAGCACAAGTGGGGAAGTTTGCTTCTGCAGGGAAGGGGAGAGGAGCATTTTGGGTATAAATGCATTCTTTCACATTCTCTGCACATGCTTTAGCAGTGATTTATGTGGACAAGAGAAGAGATACTGCAGGCTGTGTTCTGTGATGACTTTGGGGAGCACACAAGCTTTTTTTTTTTATTTACTTTTCACTGGAATGATCTAGAGAGAACCAGAAGAGGACAAGCAAACATACCAAAGCTGCAGAGCAGCCGGCAGAGAGATATCAAGGAGACAGAGGATATTACTCAGATTCTGATAATAACCACTGGCTCCCACCTGCCAACTGCAGGCTGCCTGACACAAAAAACTCCAAAAACAGGCTGGAGCAGATGTCTGCCTCCCCGTGCAGGAAGTGTCTCCAGTATCCATGAGACACAAGCAAAATAGCTTAGAGTCCAGCAATTTTTCAGAGACTGGAGATACTGAATTCAAACAGGAAGGAGGGAGAAAAAAAGCAGTAAAGCAAAAGGATGTGTCTCACATTGCAGTTGTAATTTACATTTTAGAAATCCTGCTGGGACTCCTGCACTGGACTGAGGCAGGGACAGATGCCCTGGCAATCTGTCCAGCTGCCAAACCTGATGCTCAGCAGCCAGCAGTACCTGCCACTGCAAGACACCCGTCCCCACACATCACAGAAGCACCGAGGGATGCAGCAGCATCGTGGGCACTCAGTGGTGCACAGGGTCCCTCAGCACCCAGCCAAGAGTCAGCCCCAAGGCAGAGCTTCAGGCACAGCTCCCACCTGCCTGGAGATGGGAAGGGCCCTCCAAGGAAGGAAGATGTGGGAAAGGGAAGGTGCTGCTGGGTTTGCATTCAAGCTCTGTGCCGGGCACAGGCCCAGCCTCCTGCAGGAGGGAAGGGCAGAGCATCTCCTAGGTCCCACGGGAAGCAAAGAGAAAATGAAAAGCAGGAACAGACAGCAAGATGTCATTGAGAGCCCCAAATGCCATTGAAGACACTTTCTGAAACAACAGAAGCTGGTCAGCATGCCAGATTTCCATTCCCATAAAAGAAGGGGAATGTGCTACTGCTCCAAAGCAGAACAAAAGCAAAACGTGTCCAAAATTTTTGTTGTTTAAATAAAAAAAAAAAATTCTAAAAGGCAAGTTGACATGCCACTCCAACAAAGCCCAATCAATTCATTTGGTTGGTATTTTTTTCAGTGGTATAATTAAAAACGTAATTTCAAGCAGACTTCTAGACAAGAAGCTGCTCTGGAGTGAAAGCAGACAGCGTTACCTTGTGCTTCAGGCTGCTGCTGCTTCACTTCCCTGCTGCCAAGAGAGAGAAAGATGTTTCAGTTTATTCCAAAACAAGAAAATCCCATCCAAAACTCCAGCATGCTTCACTGCCTCCCAGTTCCAGCAGAGGCAGTTTGCAACACCAACTCTCCCGTCAGAAAGTTTCTGGCTTGCCCTGAAAGCAACATGAGGGAAGATTAAATTTTGAAGCCAGGGCACTTTTACCCCAAGGAAGATGCCCCAGAGACCCAGAAAAGCTGGCACAGCCGGCAGACTCCAGAACCACTTGGTGGCCTGAAATTCGTTCCTGTGGAAGAACCCATGTGGGCCCTCCCTGGAGCTGTGGGAGCCCCGGGGCAGGAACGGGGGAGAAGGCAGAGCACAGAACGCGGCAGCCACCGCGTGGGAAGGAGGACATCCCTCCTCCAGTTCACAGCTCATCCATCCCAGCACGAGGGGTCAGGGATCTGCTGGAGATACACCTGGGGCTCAGGGGAGCCTGTGCTCAGGCAAACACACCTGGTTCAGGTCATGTTACTGCTGGTGTCAGCCCCAGCAGATGTGTGTGCGCAGCTCAGGGCTAGTGCTCAACGGCCGAGGAGAGCTCCTGCCTGACAGATGATGGATGCCCTGCTTCTGGAGCACACGGAGCAGTGTTGACTCAGTAATTGATCCTGTCCTGGTAATGCACCAACTGATGAGTGATTTGCAGGCCAGACTCAAATTCATACTATTGTCACTTGCAAAGCCAGGGGTGAGAAGAGGGAAAAAAATGAGGATTAAAACACCAGGATCCTAGGAGGTTTCTCTGGAGAAGCATCTTTCTTCCCCTTTCCAATACCTTTTTGGCAAGGACTAAAAAAGAGGCTGCTTTCTGGGCAGGTCTGTGTTTCTTTCTTCTGGAGACCAACAGCAACCGGCTCTGTGGTCAGGTCTGTGCACAAGTCCAGCATGGGCTGTCCATTGATTTAATTTTGAAACTTTCATCGCAAGTAATGCCTCTTCCTCCATCCAGGTTACATCCAGATCCCAACATCTTCCAGATACTTAACTCAGAGCTTCATTTAATCAGGCTTGATTATTTCACAGACACATACAAATATATTTATGGAAAGATGCAGAGAATAATCTCTGCTGTCTGCAGCATGTAGGGACCTGCTGGATCCAGGAAGGGAGATGCTGCCATGCAGACTCACTCACCCACATCTAAGTAAACACCAGCTCCCCAGAGCTCCTTGGTGCTGCCACAATGCGATGCTGCAACTCGCACTGCCAGGTCATTGCCACAATAACCACCTGCACAAAAAGCAAACACATTTGTTCATATTTGAAGATGGGAACCAAGAGGTCAGGCTTTTTAAGGCAGCCTGGAGAATTTGAGCATTCTCCATCTTCTTCCCTGTATGGCTCAAAAGTGCTCTGAAAGTTGTACCCTAAATGTTTCCAGAAAGTGAGGGTTTCCATGATCCACCTGATACATCATCTGTTCTCCTGGACATCTTCAGGGCAAGAGGATGGACAGCAGAGCAGCAGCCACAGCTGAGTGACCAGGGCCTCCTCCTATGCACTATGAGACGGGGCCACCTGGCCCAACATTCGTGTGACTTCAGCTATTGACATAGTTGTATTTCCCCAAGACACCTTTTGGGCAGACGTGTTTTATAGTCCTTGATGGACCTTGGTTCTGTGAACTTGTCTTCTTTTGTCATTGAAAGGGACCTTAAAGATCATCTAGCTCCACCATGCTTGCCATGGACAGGGACCTTCCACTAGAGCAGGCTGCTCAGACCCCCATCCGAGCTGGCCTTGAGCACATTTTCTGGGAACAGGAGCTGCAGCAGGCACAGGGCAGGAGAGGGATGGCCCAGCCCCGTGCCCACAGGACATCCTGTGATGTTTGACAGCTGAGTGCTGGCACACGGACACAAGTGCTGGGCACACACATCAGCCAGGACAGCTGGGACACACGCCAGGGCCAGAGCCCTCTCCCACAACACTCAGCAGGGCTGTGCCCAACAGCCTCATTTATTACATCCCCCTAATCTCTCTTATCAGCTTACCTGCAGTAAGGCATTAGTAAAAGCCAAGCCACTCATGAAAGGGGCACCCTCTCCTATGTGGAAAGTCAATCAACATGTTATATTGTTATCGGGCTCGCAGACAAACCTCTCTTTGTACAACAAAATGTGCAGATACGGTGCCCTGACTATCAGTGTAAGGTTATCTTGTCGGGCCTTTAGCAAGTAGCACCTGATCTGCTTCTGTCTGAAACATACCTTTATTGTTGTCCCTTAAAAAGAAAACCAGTTAAATTATTTTGCTTCTCCACAAGGAAAAACAGGGGGGGAAAAAAAAAGAAAAAACAACAGAAAAGCAAGGTTGTATCCAAGTCAGGAATTGTGTTTCCCAACTTCATCAGAATTCATGTGTTTTCAGCCACAAAAAACAGATCCCTCATCCTTTAAAGACAAATATGGCCATCACTATTGCAACTGGGCACATTTTTGCATGCTTGAAATTGTTTTGAGTCGTTCAGTCATGTAAGATGCTGCACTCGGTAACAATTTAAAGAAACATTAGCTCCCAAATTACACTGTTGAAAAGTATCTCCTTAGACACCCTGGCATAGGACAAACTGTTATTCAAACTTGCAGCCTAACTAGAGGGTGAGCCTTTTGCCAGCAGACTGGTATTATAAACATCTGGGAGTGATGAGCAGTCACAGATTCCCAAAGGCCTTGGCACATTTTCACGTGTTATAGCAGAAGCACCATCTCATCTGACCTTCCATGTGCTTCCAGCCCTTCAGCCTCACCCAGTCACCCCACACTGAGCCCACAGAGCAGCCTCATCTCCCAAAAGAAGGACTTAGACCAATGTCTGCTCACACGGGGAATGATATGCACCATGTGATTTATGAATATCCCCTCCTCTGATTCAGCTTTTTAAAAAATGGCACATCGTTCTTTGCTTTGGGTCAGAATGGACCGAGGCAGAGGAAGTCCTAAAAATAACAGATACAAATTGCTCACATGGACTTGGATCTGTAAGCACAACACTGAAAAAGTTAAAAAGCATTTAAAAAATAAAGTGAAATTGAAACAAACAAAAAAACCCCAGAACCATGGGATTAATATGTCCAGTGGATTTACTTGCTGGTTCCATAGATGGGTTTTGCATATATGTAGCTTTTCTCAAAGTACAAATTCTGATAGATGACTTTCTAGTTCTTCAGTTATGGAATTAGTGTTTCTTTGGAGGAACTCCGGGCACAGAGGTCTCAAGAACCCTTCAAAATGTGCACACTGTGTACAGTGTGAGGCCTGCAAGAGTCACAGCAGCACAGCCAGCTGAAGGTTGCTATGAACAAGTCATTCTCCAAACACCACCAATAATTTTCCCAGTCTGTCAATAAAAAAAATCATTTTTTGCTGACGTCAGAAGCAAATTAATGAACTTGCCACTCAATTAGAGGGTCGGTCAACTGCTACATGTGATTGCCTCTCCATCTTTTAGCTTTTATTTAGACAGTGATGAGGAATTCTTGAATTTCAACCAGATCTTCATTGAAAGAACAACTCAATAAACGCAAACATTTGAAATAGAAGAGCAATAATCAGACTATTACACTATTTTAGTCGGTAAAATTCGAGCTCTTCCAGCAGGATAATCTATCTGACATTTGGCCTTGTCATTTTTTCACCCTGGGACAGGATGAATGTCTTGTAAATCAGCATGTTTCTGCTATCCTTGCTTCAGTCAAGCATTCAACAGCACTCTCTTTGGAGGAAAAAAAAAAAAAAGAAAAAATGGGAAAAAAAAGTAAGTTTCTGCTACTAAAACGACAGTTAAAAGCCCTAAAGCTTTTAGCAGATAGAAAACACCATGGGAAGGATGCTGTGTCAATCCCACCCAGCTCACCAGGCCTGAGCCAAGGACAGGCCAGCCCTGCTGAAGGCTGAGCAGAGCCACGCACAGTAAATATTGGAACTGCACACATGGTATTTGTCAGTGGGACCATCCAAGCCTGCAGGCTGTTCATCAGGATGGGACAAGAGCCACGTGGCCCTGCACTGTCAGCAGAACCCACACAGATGGGGATATCTCCCACCTGTGGAAGGAGCATTTTAGAGGGATGAACAGCCCAAGAGCCAGCAGTAAATGGAGCAGAGCAGCATCAGCAGGCACAGGGGCTGGGACAGGAGCAGCCTGGAGGCATTGGCAGAGCAGTGATCACTGCCATAAAGGATGGGAATACACGAGCTTGTAAATATTTTAACCAGTATTCGTCGGTCTCCCAGCACACACATGGAGGGAGCCTCGGCAGGCACTGAGGAATGCTATTCCCAGGCTGGGAGCATCCCCTTTCCAGCACAAATGCTCATTTCTAAGGACCTTTTCCCACAGAAATGGGCAGCAGAAACCAGGAGGGCAGCACCCAAAGTGACCTCGTCTGGCCTCCCCCTCTGCCACTCACAGCCACCACCCTGTCAGGGAAACTCCCCAGTACATGTGTGACCCCCAAAATGAGCAGCCTCAGGGAGGAGCTGGGATTGATGGCACCCTCCTGAAATAAACCCAGGAGAGCACAGGGTGAGGGGAGGAAGGTCACCAAAGGCTAAGCTGTAGGAACATCTCAGCACTGAGACCTCTAAGACATGGAATGCTTTTCTGGGCATTGGGAGCTGTTTAAAAGCAGAACAGGAGGAAAGCTGCAACTCACATGGTTTCAGAGCAGCTTCCAAAAACATGGTGCAAGACAGAAAGCACAGGGGTCCCACTCTGTGCCCACACAGGGCACGGCCACCACACACACACAGAGACCTCCCCTGCCCTGTGACGTGCATCCCAAATCCCCATTTGGAAGCAACTAGGCCTTTGTAACATGGAAAAAGGGGCTACCAACAGCCTTCCCACCTGGGAAAACACCCCACTTGGCCAGCTCAGAGGCAATATTCAAACCTGCAATTTGATGATGAGAGCACTCAGAAAAAACCCTGCTAAGAGGAGAAATCAGTAGCAAAGCAAGCTAGAAGTTACTAAAGAGTTAAAGATCTGGGTAAGCCAAAGGGGAGACTGTGCTGATTCTTCAAAAAGCACCCAGGTATGGCATGAATTGCTGGAAACCCACAAAGGGTCTGGCAGCAAAGGGGCAGGGTGCAGGAAAACCTGGGGCTTCCTTGGGGGCTTAGAAACAGCCAAGGGACAGCTGAGAGCAAAACTAACTGCAGGTTATTGCAGCCAGGCAGGGGAGCTGTTTTACACACACAGACTTCCAGAGCCATCTTTATATATTTTTATTGCACACATCTATCCTTACATATCTCATGGGATGAGGCCAACTTCCCTTCCCAGGACAAACTATTTCTACTTAATTCTGCCAAATCCATCTGTTCCCAAGACAACTTTTGTTGCTGCCTAACATAGATATTTTGGAAGAGTAAATCTTCCCCTCAAATTCCCAACTCCTTCCCCGAGTTGCTGGATCATTCAGAACCTTCTCTGGGTGCTTCAGCTACTAAAACAGGTATTTTCCTCCCAGCAAAGCTCGTGAGAAGCCCAGGGGCACAGGTGAGCTGGACCAAACCATCTTTGCAAAGCCCCTGCACCTCCTCTCCCCCAGCACTTGATAAAGCCCACTCCTGGCACAGGAGCCTGTCCAGCATCCATATTTTAATTTCAGGCTCCCTGGAAATGACCTCTTTGGTTCCAAGTGGCCTTTGGAGTGAGCACACCCGAGGTGAGCTAATTAGTGGGTGGCTGGCTGGAGCACCAGCAAAGCACCAACCACCCCGGGCTCTTTTTCCTTTGGGTGCCTGGTGCAGGATGACTGATCCCAGCAGGCTGCAAGCACATGTTTGCATCACAGAGCCTGGAAGACATTTGCACTGACTCATAATTTGGGGGGAAATACTATAATTCATTTGCAGACATGATTTGCCATTGGAGTGGCATAAATATATGTGTGTGTATGTACAGAGCTCTATTTTTAGAGCTGCACGGCCAGGGTGCCGGCTCCATGGGTACTCCATTGACAAACAGGATGCACTCTTCTCTGAGCTGGGAGGTTTTCAGTCCTCCCCCTTATTGTAAACATCATCTGCCTTCAAAACCCTTAATGTGTTGCAGATGTGACAAACAATAAAAGACCTATCATGAAAAAAAGCCTGCCATCTCCATGTTTCCCACTGGGGCAACATAATAATGAATTTATTAGCATATAGGGCTCACCAACATATGTTTATAGTCACTCACAAACTTTTGACTTGACAGTTTACAAGTATGTTTAAATCATTAAAGTTTAGGTTGACTGTCCAGTTACTACAGGCTCATTATAAATAGGAAACAAAGGTTACATTTTATACAACAGGCGATAAATCAAAACTAGTCTGTATTTTACACTGACTTTTTTTTCTCCTCCTTTGCTCCTTTTTTATCTCCTTATTTTCAAGACCTTCTGAGCAGGCATCTTGGTGAGGCCAGTGCTCAGCAGATGTTTGCAGTCAGCTGGCAGGACCAGTGGCACCCACACCAGGGAGCAGAAGAAACTCCCACTGCATCAGAGAGATGCAAGGACCTCAGAGGTGGCAAACTCTGCCAATGTTTTCACGGAAAAAACAGCCAAAATCTCCTCCTCCCCCTCCTCCTTCCTGAAGGCATCACAAAGTCCATCTGCAAGGCTTGGGAAACCCTTTGGAAGGGAGAAGTTCTCCACTGCCAATTTCCTCAAGCTGAACAAAGAACCTGAGAAAAGGAGGGAAGAGCCCCAAACTGTGTCCCCGGACTGCAGACCTCGAGGGTCAGCAGGAGGACTCAAACATGCTCAAATGTGGGTTTGGGTTTGAGCACTGCACTACAACACAGCCTGCCATCCATGTTCCTGCCTTAACACTGCAGAGCATCCAGCAGGGGATGAAACCAGGGCCTCAGTAACACAACCCCAGCCACTCCCAGTCCCTTCTGCCTCTATTACAGGGTAAC
The DNA here is from genome assembly GCA_013398275.1 of Promerops cafer. Classification (NCBI taxonomy): domain Eukaryota; kingdom Metazoa; phylum Chordata; class Aves; order Passeriformes; family Nectariniidae; genus Promerops; species Promerops cafer. Next base: position 402,218 of record VZSE01003592.1, on the reverse strand, counting down.
CACCTTGGGAAGGAGAGAGATAAAGCCACATTAAATGTAAAAGTTCATTTTGTAAACTATTTCCAGATTTCAAAGCCTGGCATCATTTCAAATCTGCATGCTACCCTAATATTTAGAATTTGTGGAAGTGGGGTGGGGAATGTGGAATGGTTTCTGGTCCCTTTTATTTCTTGCTATGTACATGTGATATGATGGAAAAAATTAATTGAAAAATACCCTTTCAAAGTAAAAAGAAATATCATTCTCAAAAATGTTGAAAGTGAGTATTTCCACACCATCAGCAACTTTTCCTGGGCTGGTTTCCAACATAAAACTTGAACAGAGTCACAGTTTATATCCAATACCAACCAAACAGGATTCTGTCACTGTCGTATCAGCTTCACCTCTCTGCTCTAAAGCAAAACACAAAAAAAGAGCATATGGCATGGGCAAGCAAGGAAGAGAGTCTCCCTGACAGCACAGCTCATGCTCTCTGAGCTCAGTCAGTGCCTTAAAGCCCTGTCGGACAAACTCCACACTCTCAGCAGCCTGAAAGACTTTACCTGCCAGGACCCCCCTGCCCCACAGACACAACTGCTTTGAAGTTAATATTCACCCATCCCATAGCAAAGGCAGCAGCAAACACCCTCCAGCAGAGCAGCACAGGAGGACAAGCCCTCTCTTCCTGCTGCATGTTCCTGTACCACAGTGACAAGAGGGGTCTAAGCTGCCAGAAGGGCAAGTTACCAGGGAGATCAATACAGTGATTAAACTAGCCTAGAGAGGCAGAAAAAGGCAGAAAGGATCATATATCTGACTTCAGAGATCACTGATGAGAGTGTGGGGAAGGCTTTAAGAGGAAATTAGAAACACATTAAAAATAGCATCAAGGTGTGACACAAAGATCATGGAAAATGAAACACGTATCTCTGCTCTCAGCACAGGACACTGTGAATCACCTGTATTTCTTTAATACAAACTTTGTTATTTAGTTCTTGGATGAAATTAAGTGTGTTTTATCCCTCTCAAAATTCTGTGTTTCTCTTTCAGTCTTGGAGTGGAGGACTTGAAAAGTCTTTTCTTTCCCTTACCTAATATCTGAATATATGTATTTTATGCATTTTACATAATGTGTCAATAATCTTTGATATGAGACTGGCATTTAATATTTCAGCTCTCACTTCATTAAGGATATTTTAATTATCCCAGACCAATGGGAGGGAATTTATAAACATCTGTGCTTCGTTTAGGAGCCCAAATTTGCCTTTTAAACTTCAAAGCTGCAAAGCTGATTTTATCCAGGTTCAGTTGTCTGGTCTGTGGAAGAGCACCGAGTAGCACTGGAACCAGCATCAACGGGGCCAAGCCTCCAGCCCACAGACCAACATCCAGCACTGCTCATCCATGCTGGACACAGCCTCAAACAGCCTGGGCTTGCTCACACAAGCAAACCTGATGGTGCTGCTGAGCTCCACAGAGTGGTCAGTGGGTCTAGGAAAAGGCCACACCAGCAGCACGTGTGACCGCCCAAGTCACAACTGGTCCTTTGCTTTCTCCTCCCAATGGGTGACCAGGGGCTACCTCATTCATAACATCAGGAATGCCTCAGGGCTGTTTTCAGAGCAACCAAAGACATGACTCACACTGGCAAGCAGAGCAATTTTTAGGCTCCCAAGTACCTAAATCACTTCTGCAAAACGAGCCTGAGGTATTTGCAAAAAATCATTGGGGGTTTCTAAACCCTACATGGGAAATAACCATCATTTGCTGCAGTCAAACAAGCCTTCCTGACTTTCTGATGCCCTCCAGGAAGCTGAGAAGCTCATCTCGAATCTCAGGATTGCAGGCAGCAATGGGAAGGAGAGAAGAGGGTGACCCTGGGACCTACATCAGATTTTCAACTTGCCTCAAATCCTCTCCAATGGGCTGCTCTCAGAACCAGCCTGGAAAAGCAGAGGCATTTCTACTCCAGCTGCTGCCTCAACTGGCACCACGGCCAGCCAGCACAGTCCTGCGTGTCTGTGGCTCTGGGCCATGGCTGTGGAGGGCACTGGGGGTGCCTGCAGCGAGACAACCCAGGGAGTAGCTCCCCACACCATCACCAAAACCTACAACCCACAGAGGGGCAGCTGCTGCAGTGCCACCACCCCCATCACCTGCTAAGAACCGGAGCTGGTTCCTCACTCGCAGCTCTCCGTCCCCAGAGCCTCGGCCGCACTCATCTTCATCGTCGCAGTCTCCGCTCTCCTCCTCCTCCTCCTCCTCTGCGGTTTTTCCTGGAGCTTTCCGACGGGGCAAAGTCATCCCTCTGAGCAGCTGAAAGACACGAGGGGCCACAGTCACTCAGCTGCTCCCCTCCACCCTCCCTGCTGCTTCATCCTGCACTCGCTGGGGCAGCGGGTGACACGGCTGGGACGAGATTCAGCGGAGCCGGGACAGTGGGACAAGACCCCAACACGCTCCTGGTGCCACAGCACTGAGGAGCTCAGGTTCTTTCATGGACAAAGCTGCACAAAAATTGTCAATGGAAGAAACAAAAGGAGGAGGCAAAACCACACTGAGTCATTCTGCCCTTCAGCTTCTGCCCAGTGAGCCCTGCAAGACCCCAGTGTCACCAAAGCTCTCGGGTCAGCTACAAGACAAATGCCCAAAGTTAGGCCAGACAGAGGAAAAAACAGTAGCAAGAGGAACTTCTGTTCAGGGAATCACACTACTTCCAGGGACTCTCTCCCTTTTCAGACATAACACATGAAAGGAAATGGCAGATTTCTCAGGTCTGTATGGACCCCACACACATAACCTAAAAATCTCATTTCTCACTCTTGAAGCACAGAGGACACTAGTGAAAGTTTTTGGGGTAGCCAAGTGACACAATGAAAGCATCTTTTAAAGGATGTTTTAAAGCTGAATCCTAAGTAACAGTGAGAGTTTGCACATCCCTAAGACAGGGACTTGAATCCTTCCCCTGAGCACAGGGTCAGGACGACTTCCCAAACATGGGTGGGAGCTCCCCACACTCCCATCACAGCACACAGGGATTAGACACATTATAAACTATCAGCTTCCTCTCTTCGCTGACTTTCCTGATTTTGCTGTTGCTGAAAGCAGCCAGCTACTCCATCATAAACCCAGATCCCCTTTGAAAAAGTGTGAGTCAGCTAGTTAATATATGCTGGAAATTTCTATCACTGCCACTCTGCTGTTAAAAGCTTCTTGAATTTAATCTCAACACTAAGAAAAAAAAAAAAAAGAAAAGGATAAGTAACAGAGAAGATATTGCAAAATGGGAGCTTTCCACATGCTTCAGGGGTTTGGTTAGTTCCATCTCTTGCAGCAATATGCATGCCTTGCAAGGCATTTTTTAATATGTAGAATCTAGGTTATATTTTTAAACTATTAAGCTAGCCTTAGAAAACAGTTTCTAAAATATTTATCTCCTGAAGTTTATACAGCCTTGGAGGAATGCCTTTGGCATCTGGCTCGCCCTGTCCACAGCAATGTCCACATACCTCAGTGTTTATATTAGAGGAGCATAACGTAATGAAAAACAAATGGCTCCATGTGAGACCCCTTTGGGTTCCCCAGCTGCAGCAAACCCTGCAGCAAAGCTCTCCCTGGCACGTGCCAAGGTCTGCCTGGTGTGAGAACCATGCTGGGTGAGTCCCACATCCAGCAAAATGCAGCTCATCTCCTCAAAACTCAGGGGATGTGCTTTCATGGCCTCCAACAGGCTTTGGCTCAGGCTGGTTAAGTTCACTTTTCAGGAATTTTACTTTGTTTAGACGTTTACAGGCTTCTCCCAGAATATGGTGCAACCACAAAAAAATAACAAAACCTAAAGGCAAGTGCAGTACTGGGGGTAACACAGGGAAGACCTTGCCCAGGAAATGAACGTGCCAACCACCTAAGCCTTTACACCATCACTTGTATTTTGCTCCTCCAGACAAAGCCCCCAGCTAACAGCAGTCCCCAGCTGAGGTGCAATGAGGGTCTCCCATGCACAGCAGCTAATTAGCACACACACCAGTTCAAACCCAGTGCACCACTGCCAAAATCCAAGCCCATCGTGCTGGGAGGGGCCACAACTGTTCAGCTGCAGGATGCTTGCTCCTCTGTGGGATCCTGGCTCCCCTGGGGGATCCTGGCTCCCCTGGGGGATCCTCACTCCTCTGCATCCCAGGAACAGAGCAAGCCAGACGGGACCCCACCGCGCAGCCCAGGCGGCACAACTTTCATGACTTACCCAAAAGAGCAGAGGAACTTTCTGGCAGAGAGAATTAAGCTTTGGGATATTTTCAGATTTAATAAGCCCAGTGGGGGGCAAGGGAAAAATCAGGATTTTTCAATTGTGTGTTTTCAAACATTAAAATAACTGAACATTTCTTGTAGTACTACTTTTTTCCTTGGCATGCCATAAATTAGCAGCTTAATTTCTATGCCTTTGTAGCCACAATAAAACAGGAACTTTCTGAGAAACATCACGTGGGCCCCAACTTTGGATCAAGTGAACGTGACATCCCTTTGCCACACTGCTCTTTCCTTTGCCAGGAGAAAAGCTCCATCCTCAGGCACGCCCTCCCCAGCTGCTGATAACTATAGAGAGGTTCAATTACATTTTGCTGCTGCCTGTGGGAGAAATAGAGCCCATGACACAAAACCGACTGGAAGAGTTAGCAGGAGACCAGGCATGGGGTGGAAATCCCAATCCACTCCAATGGTACATCCAGACCCAGGAATGCTGTTGAATGTCTCATCTGCATCCAGGGCAGCAGCCCTAGTCCCGCTCATCAACCATTCCACAACCTCCCTGATGGTTTGCATGCTTTATGAAATTATATTTGGTGTACTGAACATAGATTCCCCATCCCTAAATAGCAAGCAGAGCTGACTGTACCCTAACATTACAGTTTATTCATGTCCTGTGGTTTAAAGCCTATGGTAAGAGGCAGGAAAATACACAGTCTGGTGATCACTAAAGTAGTATGTAACAGTGAGATAGCTTCAACTTAATCACAACTCACCCAGCTGTTAGAGTTTACTGTCATATCTGCTCTTCTTTGTTAAACCATAATGGCAAAAATACACTGTAATGCAGCCGATGTAAACTGGAGCACTCTTTGTGGGAGGCCGGGCACACACAGCCAGCCCCGGGCTGCCGGGCTTTCCTCCTCCATCCACACAACCACCACGGCAAGAAACTCCCTCTGCTCCTCACTGCAAGTTCTAATGGATCTGGTGTCCACCAGTTTTATTTCCAACCTCATCCCTTTTAAACCATGACCCTCTGGATGGGTAGGGTGGGCAGTGCCAGGGCAGCGGCAGGAGGGACACTGGGCAGTCACATCTGGCTTCCATGCACATCTTTGCTGTTTGGCTTGTCTTGTGGCCTCCCCACAGCTTAGAACACAAGGCAGATGGGAACGGTGTGCTGAGCCTTCCTGCTAAGAAAGCTCCCCAGGGCATCCCAGCGTGATTTGCACAATTATTCATAACTGTACAGTGACCAGACAAAAACAGATGCAGCGACGCGGGGTAATGACTCAGCTTGTCTTGGACAGGCCACTGTGTGCTGAAATCTTTTTAACTCCTCATTCTTTACAGCCACTTTACTCAGAGCTTCCCATCCCACCAAGCCACCTGGTCCTATTTTTCCAATTTTAACATAAACAATAGCTGCAATATACTTTTTATCATTAATCTCCCATCTCTGAAAAGAGCTCAGCATCATGTTTCTTGGACTGCAGCTTAATAGCAGTTTTTTACCTTTTGGAAACAAGCCCACAGTATTGCAAATATCAATTTGAGCAATACCCAAAATTGTGCCCACAAATTCAGATTAAATACTGTCAGCAAGCTACAAGCACTGTGCTCCTTTAGGGCAGAAATCATCCCTTTCAACACACTTCAAAAATATGTAAAGTAAAGAGAACAGCCAAAGAGATTATTAAGAGGAATAGAAGACTTTTAGAAAAACATTTAATTCCTTCATGAGTTTAGGGGAGAAGTCTGATTGATATTTGTAATCTTTTGGTGGACAGAGCTGTCATTTAATTTAGCTTGCATGACTGAAAGAATTTAACAAAAAGTGTTCCAGAGAGTTTCGCTGAAATTCTTTGCATGTTTTTAGTAAGCCTCTGGAATATGATCAAACCTAAAAAGCTGGAGAGGATGGAGACTAAACTTACAGCTAAAATAATATTCAGAATTGTAATATATGCTTAATAATCAAGTATTCACATCCAGCAGAAGTAGTGCCTCAGTGCACAAATGGCTCTGGAGCCCCAGCCATGTGTCCATGTGCTGCCTGGAATCAGGAAGGGAACCCTGGGAACTCATCCTAGCAGTCAAAACCAGCTCCTGGCTCTGCTAGAAAGCTCCCAAAACGCAGTGAATTTCACCAGCTCACAACTGCTTGCAAATCTCAGGATGCCTTCCTTCAGGGGCCTCGTAAGGACGGGTTTTGGAAGAGCAAAGGTGTTCTCTTCCCTTCCATCACTCCAGTCAGCCACTCCAGCCACACACTTTCAAGTACCTGACACAGGTACCGAGGTACTTCTCACACAACTCCTGAGACTCCCAACAGATCAGCTTTTTCTATTTTAAACTCCAGCCTGCTAAAAACATTGGTTTTTGGGGGTGAAAAACTAGATCTTATGTGGCCAATCCTGACCTTGAAATCTGCAATAGCAAGTAATTTATGTGTGGCTTTTGAATCAGGGCAGCATCATGGGAAACGTGCAGATTTTCACACGATACTGTTCCCTGTTAACAGCTCATTACAATGTACAGAAGTATATTCCCATTATGAAATACAGCTGGGGCTGTTTTGCTTACGAAGGTCATTATCTGATCACAGGCAAGAATCAGGGAAAGGAACCCATTTTATAAGGCTGAAGTTGTGGACTTTTTCAAAACTCATGTGTTTTGAATTTGGTGGCCTGATCATACCCAAGCATGCAACAGCAGAATCAATTCTCTCCACTTCCTCTGCTTATTAGCCCTGGAAATACCATGGAAAAAATTATCTTTTATTAGCAAATACTTTATTGTTTAACCAACCCTCATGAGATTGCTGGTGCCCTGCACACCACGTTTCTATTTCCCAGCTCCCTTAGGTTCATCCACTCTGTGGAGAGGCGCCTTGGTGGCACTGGAGTGTGCCCCAACACAAACTCAATGCAACATCAACAGTATCATTCTTTTCATTGCTTCTTCCCAAGCTCCAGAAAGCCTTGCCCCTCCTGGGCAGCAGCAAAATGCAACACATATTACAGAAAAACTCAGTGTTCCCTGGCACCAAGCACCAAACTCTATTTGAAAATAAGGATATTTAAAACTTTAAAAATATCTGTAAATACCAGGATCTGTACTTCTGTCTAGCAAGAGTGAACACATGAGCGTTTGCACACCAGCAGGCACCACTGCTCTTCTGATCACAGTGTTGGCCCATGGACAGAAGAACCCATTCTGGGAGGAGAACACCTGAATTGTGGTTTCCTTATGGTTCTTCCAGTTGGCTGCACCTTGGCAGCACAGAAATGGCAGAGAAGAAACCTGTTCCTCATTCAACTCCTACTTCAAGCTCAGCAGAACAATGAATGATCACTAATCAAGAGTTAATAAAGTGAAAGCAGACTTTGGAGATGAAAAAGTAATTTTCAGTGCTTGGAAAAATGATGAGTTGGACATGGCCATTTTCTCAGCTGCTCTGAAGGCCAATCCTGCATTTTCCTGTGCTGCGTCCTTTGAGACATCACAGGGTTTGTGCTACTGGAGCTGAACTCAGCAGACCAAACCCCAGACAGCACCTCCTGCCTGCTCTGAGCAGCAGGAGGCAAGGGATGGCCCTGGAATTCCCTCCCCACACACTGATCTTGAGTCACTCCTGCTTTGTGGCTCCGCACCAGTCCATGGTGATGGGTGACTAAAGTTGGGAACCATAGCTCTGAGCTTATATTGTGGCTCCTTAGCCACAAAAATGTTTTAGTCTTTAATTCTAGCACTCAAAATACCTGGAACAGGAAAAATCCCTACCATGCATCACTCGGGGCTTACCAGCACAGCAGGACCCACTTCACTGTCTTCACATCTCCAGAGGAGATGCTCTTGGCTGCCAGTAAATCAGTTTTCCTGGTCACTCTCCTGATAGCACAAAGAAGCTGGTGACAGCAGTGAATTATTGACCAAAGGGTGGCCCTACTTTACGGATCATCAGCTTAATTCCAGATTAGCTATCCAAACTGACAACATCCCTATGGGTAAAGGAAGACAGATAAAGACTCCTAAGTGCTGGCAGTAATTAACACGCATCTGCACTGGACACTAAATCTCTTTTGGAAGCAGAAGGGGCAGCCAAGGCATTATGGATTGCTGTGGTTTGGTGAGGGCAGGCTGTTGCCCAGGACTGGATGCTCCCGTGGAGGTTAAGCCCTGGCTGGAACCATGGCAGGCACAGGGACCAGCTCCTGTCTGCTGTCCCCCAGGCAGGGGAGGTGTCACTTCCCTGGCCTGAACAAATGCTCATTCATCACCGGGCACATGTGAAAAAGAGATTATTCAGGCTTTATGATCAGCTCATTCACCTTATATCCAGTTCCTTCCCCTTCTACCCCAGCTATTTATGGCTTGTTTTTGTGCAGCAGTAGGAAGGAACAGGACAGTGTAAGTGCCAGCAGGGCTGAGGGGTCCAGCGTCCAGCCCAGCCTGATGGGGTCCTGGGCAGTCTCTGTCTGCTTGTGGCTCATCCCCTGAGCCCTACATCAAGGCCAATGCTGGAAAAATGCTGCCTTCCTCTTTAGGCTACTACAGCCCCTTCTCCTATTTTGACCTTCCAAGCCTTAACTATTGCTGGCCCTTCAGCATCCCTTCCTACATCTGCTTCATCAAACACAGACATCCCTCAAACCCAAAATACCCAATAACTAGACCAATCACCAAACATGTGGCTGGACCAGGCAGTAGATGATGCCTTGAGCACTTTGCTGGAGTCTGCCTGGACCAACTCCTCTCAGGATCAGACAGACTTCCATGAGCTACCACTTCCCTAGAAGCAACATAGGAATGCAGCTATTTACTGCAAACACCCCCTTCCAGCTCTTCTTCACTTTGCCTGGGCTGATCAGGCACATTAACTACCCACACCTGTCAAGGGTGGTGGAAAAGGTTTTGCAAAGATGCTCCCTTTCTTGTTACCTGCAAGAGCTGTCTATCTTGTCCCCTTTCCAGACTGTTCTTCCTCTAGCACCATTTCCATCTCCCCACAAAGTTTCTCAGTCTCCTACTAGTAGCCCCAGCTGCCTTCTCCTCTCCTTTCCACTTGCTCTGCGTCACTAGAAATGAGCAATTTCTCTGCCTCTCAAGCAGCCACCCCTCGGGGTGTTGGCAGCTGAGTGAAGGAGCGGTGTGGGAGCCTATGTGGGCCAGGACCCATCACTGCTATTATCCATATTTTCCATATTTTGTTTAGTTTAGTTGGAGCAGAACCCCGCTCTTCTATCCAAACACCAGTCAGGAAGGCCCAAAGTGCACGTCACCAGAAGATGAAACATGAGACAACAAGCAAAGTAGGAGCTCAAGAAACAAGACAAAATAGGCAGAGGTGGAGCCATCAACCACCTCATTGCCATCACATCCTTCAGCCATCTGAGCAGGGGTGGCCTGGATGGAAGGTGCCCTGGGTACAAGAGCACCTTGAAGGACGTGCAGGTCTCACAGCACCCCGAGCCATTCGCTGTAACAGCCCGATGGTTCTGCAGAGGGGATCAGGTGATCGGGTTCTGCAGAGGTGACCCAGGCAGGGGTGCAGCAGCCAGGGGTTCCCACAGCCTCCTCATGCCCAGCCCAGCCTGTTGGAGCAGCTGGGAGATTTCCTCTTGGCTCAGGCTCCGGCACACGTGGCGGCTCTCCGGCTGTTGGCGACGTCTGCAGGGCTGCCTGCGAGACAAACATCTCGTCCTTGGCACCAGGTAGGAAACAGCAAGCTGAGAGCTGGGCCGGAAGGGTTTTTTTTCTTCCTCTTCTCCTTCTGCAACACAAACCCCTGTCCCAGCCGCTTTCCTTTTCCCCTAAAAGCTCCCACTGGAGAGGCACTGCTCAAATCATGTATTTTTGTGCACAGAGTTGTGCTGCACAGAGGTTTCTGCCAGAACACCAGCTTGAGTCACCCTGGCTGCATCCTGCCCTCCTGGGGCTGCTCTTTCCAGGCTCACTTTTGCATTCACTTCCCTTCAAGACTTTGGAAGCCCAAAAAGCAACTACAGGCAGTTCTGATAAATGTGCCCTGGTCCACAGGGCTTCACAGGGAACTGAACAGCTGCCTTATAAGCCAGTTACCTCCCATCAGACAAGACAACCCCAGCGTGGGGTTAATTATCAAGCTGTCCATTTCAGCAGAGACTTAAATTAGGCAGGGGGAGGAGGACTCATGGCAAACACCCCCAAACCTGTTAGCTAGGCAGGATCAAGCAGCTGGTCTCTAATTAATGGCTGATGGCTGGACTGGCTCCTGGGCAAGGTCTCAGATCCTTTCTGTGTTCAGAGCACGGATGCTGCTTGCAAAAACCAAAGAAACTCCAGGGACTCAATTTTTCCAGTGTCAATACTGGCACCTAGGATGGATCTACCAACAGGATAAGGAACCAACCATCCAGGCTCCAGCAGGGGCACTGCTGACACACTGGGGCACTGCTGACACACTGGGGTGCAACTCATCACTGATGCTGAATGTACCCAACAGCAAGGCTCAGGCCTCTGGAGCTGCAGGCAGGAGGAGCCCTGCCTGGTGTGGTTCTCCCACACACTGATGCAGACACCAACTGAACAGCTGAAGCAACTCAGTGTTTAAATTAAGTTCAAAGCTGGTGACTTTATACCCTCCCTCAGTGAGACACAACACTCACAAAGGAAGCCCTGAAATGCACCTGTATGAGTCTCACCCTCAGCTTTTAGATTATGTGCTGCAGGAAAAGGTCAGTAAACTCCTTCCTCACCCATCAGCAGGAGGCATTCAAGGGGTCCTGCCAAAAATAAAAGGTAACTTCCTGCCCGTCACGGTATTTGTTGATGGCTTGAACACCCACCTGCTGCCAGCTGCCTCCCACTTCCTCGCTGACCCTGCTGCATCAGCAGCATCTTCTTACACATGGCCTCAACCAAGCACATTTCCTTCTCTTAAATATCACTCCTGGCAATACAGCTGAGCCAGGCCACAAGCAACAAATCTTGCTGCAAGCCAAACTTCTCTCTGCTCACAGCTTGATGTGCTGCAAGGGCCATCTCTCATTGCATGGGGTCTGGCAGCACGAGCACGAAAATACAACCCAGTCTCTGCAGCCAGTTACAGGTCAAAACCAAGCTAAGAAGTTTAATGAGCATTAACCAAGAGTCTTTCTGAGCCATGAGGGCTATTTACACCTGCCCCAATGCAGTCAGGTCAAAAGGGTCTCACTGACTGGGAATGGGGTTTGCCAGCACAGGGGAAATACCTGCACAGGCATGCCTTGTTCCCCCTGCAGACACAGGGCTTGGGAGAAGTGGCAGAACTGCACTGGGGAAATTCCCAGCTCCAACCTGCCCAGCACATGAAGCAGCCCAGGGTGGAGTGGGAATCTCACAGGCGTCTGTGCCACACTGCCTGTACACCATGCTGGGCACCACATTCCCACAGCACAGCCCAGGGCTGGAGAAGGCAATTCCTGTCAGAGCTGGCCCTCTCTGCCCAAAGCGGGTCTGACACCGCTGCCTTTTCCTCCTGCCCCTGAGATCATCATCACTAAGCAGTCTTACACCACCTCAGACTGCAATCAAAAGTAACACAATTGTTATCAAGGCGTTTTCTTGGAACAAAAGCAATTGGATTTCTTCTGCAGCCAAGAAGACCAGAGGTTACCTTCTGAACAATGAAGATTAGCTCTTTGAATCTCAGTCCCCTCTCAGTCTGGACCACATTTTAAAAACCTTGATGTTAAGTCAAGTTTTGGAGAAAAACATGAGAAAACTACCTAACATCCCACTAACACCAGAGAGCTGTGTCTTTAGTTACTGGGCCCATGAGGGAGGACACCTACCTCAGACATCTACAGATTAAATTACAGCCTGAGTCACAGCACTAGGTGACATTTGATACAATTAACCAGGCCCAGAATAACTGTAATTAACTGTTAATCTGCTATCAATAGCTCCACTTACACCGGGTTTTGCTGCACAAGGATTCCTTCAGGTTTGTTTCCTCCACAACAGGATAAACTTCAGCCCTGGTACAGGATATCTGGTGTTTGTTTTAAGGGACCACTGTGCATCAGCTGCATGTTCTGGACACAAAAGCAAATGAATCTCCTTTAAAGGTGTTGTTGGTCTGGCTTTTCCCACAGCTGATTTCCACAGCATTGTTTGGAGGATGGTCCCTGCAGGACACACCTGAAGCACCTGTCTCCCTGCCGGAGCTGAAGCCACAAAGTTGAAATCCTTCACATATGTAAGAACACTCCAGGATACACCTCTGTTTGAAAGCAGGCATGTAAACACAGCAGGTACAAACAATCTCTGCCTGTTTAAAAACACTCCGTGTGGGTGACCCGTGGATGCGGAATTCCCTCAACAATCCCGATAAACCTGGACATTTGCCACAGGGTCCCGGCAGGTGCTGGCTCTTCCTGAAGAGGGAAAGAAGGGGTTTGGGTTTGAAGAGTCAGCTGACAGTCAGATACCTTCAGATTTAATTACATTTTCAGCACACTTCCCCTGATTTAACTGCCCTGGCAAAATCCTGTCAGTACCACTTGCATACAGAGTGGGAAAGCATTTACCCGGCGTTAATGGGAGCCAAGGCACAGCTAAAAGGACAATGGAATTAGTACTTAAATACCAGGCCTAGACTCGGTGGAGCTATAGATTATTTTGTGTACTAAAGAAGAATTAACTGATCCATTCTAAAATGCATTTATCATTAAAATAAAAATCTTCTGTCATTTCATTTAATAGCCTTAGTAAGAAATAATTGCAATGTCTGGTTGCTTTTCAACAACATGTGGTTTTAATATTTTAATTGTTACAAACTGTTTAATAATGATGAACAAAGGCGTGTCCAAGTAATTACTGTATTTATTAACATTTCTTTTGAGGACTTAATAGATTATATTGCATATATACAGCACTTCAGACATTGCAGTGCTAACTTATTAAAGGTAGAAAACGAGTCAAAAGTGACTTGCTTTGGTGCAATTTAAATATTGTATTTTCAAGTGATTAGCGTTGTGCCTTGCATTATTTAACAATCTGGCAGTTTGCACATTTTTCTAATTATTATGCAGCTTCATCTGATCGGGGAATTAAAATACAGTGGGAATAATAAACCTCAGAGAGCCTAGCAGGCACAGGGAAACTTTCACCAAATCCGTCAAAGTAATGGATTTTTCTGAAGGGGAGATATATTCCTGAAAAGTCCCCAGCTCCCCAGGCTCTCCCGTAATAAACTTCGTGTTTCCCTGTGTGCCCTGAGTAGGGTCTGGGTCCCTTTGCCACCCCGAGCTTGTCTCCCTGTGGTGGGGTCAGACCCTCCTCTCTGGTCCCCAGTGCTCCACCACTATTCTGAGCAAAGAGGTTGCAGGGGACTCAGGCACAAGGGCATCACACCGTTCCCAAGCCTATTTTGTTTACATTTGATTCAATCAAGTTGTGGCCTTTTGGCCTCTTTCCAAATTAACTTCTGGGTGACCTCCACCATGCCCTCTCCCAGCAGCCAGGCCGCCGGGAAACAGCCCATTAAACCTACAAACAAATATGGGACATATTGGTTGATCAAACCAGCTTCAAACACGGCTCTGGAAATGCCAGGACGTGCTTTTTTTTGAGAGCTTCAGGTCTATTTTGTCTTCGGTCATTCACACCTCTGGGCCTCCTGCCTTTTTTTTTTTCCCTTCCAACTATAGCTGTGTGTTTTACTGCCTCATAAAAGTTCTAAATTTTGTTCTCATCCCCCTGCAAACCCCTCTAAGAGAAACGTGAGGCTCTTTCACATGGGGCTCACTGCAGGACTGGGTCTTTACACCGAGCACATGAAGAAAGGCAGCAAGACCCTGCTTGGGGGAACAGCTGTAGTACTCCAAGAAATTGTGTCTTCCCCTTATTTCCAAGGAAATAAATCAAAGGGAGTTTCTCAGGGTCTGTGAAAGCATGTTGCCTGGATTCCCATCCCCAAAGGGTTTATTTTTTCAAGAGCTTATATGGTAGTTAGATTTCTGGCTAGAAAATATGCAATATGATAAAAACACAGTCCCTATATGGGGCAATAAATTACAGATTGTTTGATGTGGAAACCAAAGAACTGTCAAACTCCAGTATATCTGAAATATTCTAAATGAGCCCTTAACTCGAGTGTCTGGAAATGTACAATATGTTTCCAGGCCATTCAATTTTGTAAAGACACATCTTTCCCCAGCTAAGTTTCCTTTTATGGATTTTACTATTAATTTTTGGTGTGTTTTTTCCCTCCTTTTCTTAAAAAATTGTGCTCTTCCTCCTCGAGACAGTACTACGATAAACACCAGGATTTACCTAAGCATAAAAAAGAGATTGCAACTGGGCACAAGAGGTAATGGCATTAAGGATGAAGTAAAGCATCTGCTGCAACGGTGTCAGAGCCCCATAGGCACTGCAAAGGACATAAAAGTCACTTCAGGACAGGCAGGGACAGGAGGGAGGACCAAGAGTGTGCCATCAGCCAATTTGGTACCACAGATCCCTGCTGCATCCTTACACCAGCATCACTCAGGTCCTCTCTCCAGTGCCTTCTGTGGAGGAGGATGGCCAGCAGGAGGTCACCAGCATGGCAGGGCTCCCAGGACGTGGGACATGTGACACCAACCTCCCACCTCCATGAATAGCTGTTAAAACCTGAAGCCCATCCCCATCTGTCAGCCATTCAAACGTCTCCGTGGCCAGAGGAAAATGGAGTGACCAGAGGAGATGGCTCACCCTGCACACAGCTTTCTGCCTGGGGATGTTACCAAGTCACAAAAAATCTGAGCCAGACCCTGTGCTGACACTGAATAACCTTTTAGTTTCAATATAGTTTCACTCAAGGGATGAGTGAAAACCCTTCTAGCTAGAAACAGACCCCGTCCACTCTGGGAAATAAAAGTTAGGAACCAATTCCAACTCATTTTCCTGAAGGTGACCCTTAGCCTCCCAGCTGAGATAACAATGCTAATATTTATGGATGGGCTGTTCATGCCTCTGGGCACACAACAAAAATAACTCAAATCAAAACTTGGTAGACATCTAACAGAACTGGGGGGAAAAAAATTCCAGTATGGCAATAATAAAGCATCTCACCCACCAAAGCACAAAAAATAGCATCAGCCACAATCACACGTTTGGGTGAAACAAAAATGGTCTGATGTGATGAATAGGCAGCACTGAGGGGGACTCATCCAGAAAGGGCTGACTTGAGACAGCACACAACTCAGGCACTGTGCTTTTTTCATTTATTTATTTTAGCTTGATAGGTGCTCAAAGCAAAAAAATACAGTCTAGGGCACCTTCCCTTCCCCTTTTCTCTGGGTTAGGTTTTCTCTACTTCTTTCAATCCCCATGGGTTTAATTCTAATGCACAAACCCCATTCTCATTTCAAACTGCAAACGTTTGATGAGAATTTCTCGTGTGAATGTGTGTACATTTACCCAAATTAGGTTTGAAAAGACACGAACTACAGAGGAAGCACAATTTGCACACACAACACTGAAAGAACAGACACTTCCAGCAGCATGAGCCTCCTGGAATAAAGGTGAAGTCATCAGCAAATTACAGATATTTAGCAAAAATCTCCAAGTAAAAATAAAAGCTGTGGACCTCTTTGAAAATTGTACCAAACAGCATGGTTCCTGAGTCTGCCCACACCCACAAAATCCAGGCTGTATCTCTAACAAAACACACTGGGAGGAAGCCACAACACTGTACAAGATTCACAGTTTACAGGTAGTCACATGGAAATCCAGTTTACAGCTCTGAGCACCACAAAGATGGTCTTTTCTCCAAAAGATCCTGGATGTCTGAAAATCCTTAAAAGCCACTGTTGGCTTGATCTTGGTGGATAAGGAGATTTTCAACCCTCTCCAGCTCGGGAGTTCCCACTGCTTCCCAAATCTGAAGCCAACACCTGAAAGACACAACTGTAATTCATCCAGAGCTGCTGTTCCTTCCACATTTAATACTCTGTGGCAGTCAAGATGCATTCCAGATGTGAAAGAGAGCTCCAAACTTCCTTTGGCCAAGAAAATAAGCGTGATGGTAAGCTCTGACACCCCAAATCCCAAATTTAAGTAACCTCCACAGTTATTTTCCTGG
Organism: Promerops cafer; assembly: GCA_013398275.1. NCBI lineage: Eukaryota > Metazoa > Chordata > Aves > Passeriformes > Nectariniidae > Promerops > Promerops cafer. The sequence goes on along the minus strand of VZSE01003592.1, from coordinate 385,897 downwards.
TATATAAGCTACTGACCATAGACTACAGACCCTCCATAGAAATAGAATTGTATCATAGAATTACAGATTGGTTTGGGGGGGAAGGGATCCTACAGATCATGTAGTTCCAATCCCCTGCCATGGGGAGGGACATCTTCCTTAGACCAGTTTCCTCCAGCCCCATCCATGAACACTTCCAGGAATGGGGCAGCAGCAGCTTCTCTGGGCAAGCTTCATAACTAATTTGCATGAATCACTTTGCATTTTCTCCTGATTTTATTCTCAGTTCCTCCTCTTTCTCAAACACAGCTTTACAAGAGGGTATGACATTTTTCAGGCTCTTACATTTATGCTGTTCAAAGCAAAACAGCTTACTTGCCCCCCATAACACATTCCAACCTGACACTGCAAGCCAGTGGGGGGAAGCACCGTAGGAGATGGTGACTGAGCTGACCGTATTCCCCCTCACCACAATTTTTCTCTGAGCAGCAGCTGACAGAGACATTCTGCTGCTGCAAACAGCTGAGCTGAGCACAGCAGTGTTTACCCAGGGTCTCCCACTCCACAGACCTCCACTCCTCCAAAGCCCAAGCTGTTCAGCAAAGACCTAACTTGACCCAGTCTGGCAGCAAGCATTTCACAACCACTTTATGTCAGCAGTTTCAAGTACATAATAACCATGTTTTGTTCAGTGCAACTTTCTCACTGTGAATGGCAAAATATCATTATCACCTGCAGGTTGAAGCCTGCCCTCTACCCCATTTAACAGGGAGCTGATTATGCTATTCCCCCTGCTTTTCCCCTTCTAATAATTATGGGCTGTTGGCAGATGGCACCGCTCGGCACAGAGAGCGTGTGGGAAGGCAGAGCAGGCTCTAGGGTCAGCAGCTCCCACATTGTGGGGTGCTCCTGGAGACCCCCAATCCCTCGCTGCATCCTGCTCCCAGACAGCACCTAATGAGGCATGCCTGCGTCGGAGGGCGCGGGGGTTAAACCGGGAATGGCTGTGAAAACAGTCCCTGGCAGTCTCGGAGCAGGAAAGCAGAGGTTAGCAGAAAAGTTGCTAAGCCAGCAGCTCCAAACAGAGCTGCCCTCACAGCCCACCCGGCTGGGAAGAAAAGCTGGGCTTAACCCCAGGAACCCACCGCTGGCCAGAGCTTCGTGCGGGAGTGACCACGGGCAAGGTCCCACTGGAAGAGCTGTCTCAGGAGAGATGGGGCAGCTCAGCTGCGTTAACAGCGTTACCACCCGAGGATTCGCCCTGTGAGGTCCCAGAGCTGTGTCCTGGCACGGCAGCAAGCCCAGGCTATCTGTCTATGACCAACATCTCCTCTACGAGCTCCTGGGACATCCACACTCAGTGACACAGAGGGTAGAGCAGAGTCCAGAGCCAGACCCCAGCCCCGCTGGCCGAAGGCAGTGCTGGGGTGCTGGGGAAGGTTCAGCCACAAGCTGAACGCTCTGCAGAGCTGCCACCTCATTCCCTGGCAGCAGCAGGGCTTGTTCACAGGCCTAACCTGGCATGGCAGAATGGGTAGAGACAAGATACTGCTTGTCCCAGGAAGGATGCCAGGTCTGAGGCAGTGGGAAGGAAGCTTCCTCCCCAGCAGAAAGGATCTCATCCAGCTCTGCCATTTCCCCATTCAGCAGTAACTTGCCCCATTACTGACTGTGAGAGAATGCCCAGAGAGATGCAGCAAAGAAAAAAGTGACCCTTATTGCCAGCCATGAGCAATGTCAAAAGGAACTCCTTCAACCAGAGGGGACATGAGGTATGTGCCACATGACTCCCTGCCAGCACATCACGCTCAAGGGCAGCCCATCAGCTCCATCCTTCCTGGACCTCCACTGCTAAGGGCATGGAGGCCCAGCAGAAGCATTCTTGTACTGCAGCCATGCATCCACACATGACCCAGGCACAGGCTGAGTCCTAGGAGCCTGCACCATGCAGAACCACTCCAGCAGGCATCCAACAGGACTGGCCACGTGTGTCCTGTGGGCCTGGTGCTGTGCAGGGCCAGCGTGGCACCGGCCCTGCACACAGGGCTCCCAGAGCTGCTGCAGATGCAGCCACCCGGGATGTCTGTCTGAGCCCAGAGAGTGCGGGGGAGGCCAAACTGATTTGGAAGCCGCCCACTCCGGAGACATCCCTGCTGGCACGTCTGCAACAAACCTGGTTGATGTGTTTCAGCTTGTCAATAATCTGGCTGATCACTGGCTCCGGACCTTTCATCTTCACCTCGTGGTTGCCAGCCTGGGCTTTTGCTCCATTCCTTGTGATCTGGGGACTGTACCTGTAGGAATGAGAACACAGAAGACCACAGTGTGATGGGCTAATAGAGAGGAGATCTTTAAAGTGCAGTACAAACATAAAAAATCCCAAGACAGGCACCAGCCCTTTCCAAAACAGAGAGCACAAGACAGTTAATAATGACAAAGAAAGGACAGAATATTCCCATAAACATTTTTGCTCTGACTTTGCAAGATGATGTAGTTGTACCACTTGAGGACAATGAAGTTCTTTCCAGTCCATTAGTAACCAAGGAAGATGTTAAACAGTATACAATAGAGATAAATATTTTCACATAACTTGCACCCAAGAGTCCTAAAAAAGCTGGCTCAGAAATTCTGGCTTGCTCATGTTTGTTTAAAATAAATCTTGGCAGACCACAGAGACTCCAGTACAAGAGCAGTAGTGTTGTGCCCACAGCCAAAAAAATGAGTGGGATGACCCAGTTAACTGCAAGCTGATTAGCATAACATCAACCCCCTTGCAAAATAATGACTATCACTGATGTGTGATTTCAGTAATAAAGAATTAAAGCATCAGAATATAATTAATGCTGTCAACATTGCTAATGGAAAATAGGTGTTGTCAAACAATCCTGATTTCAGTCTTTGATGAGATCCAGCCTTAGGGATCAAAGTAACTGCTCAGACAGAACGTACCTTGACTTTGGTACAGTGCTGGGCTCCACACCACAGGGTATCTCAATTTACACAGGTACCATGAGAGTCAGCAAAGCCCCCATAGACTAAATTAAACTGCCAGGGCAGCTCTGCAGAGGAGGGCGGCCAAGCTGCACTCAGCTTTTTCATCAGCACTTAGGAAAGAAATATACATTCACTTGCTGCAAGATTTATGGAAACACAAAGTTTACCAGAGTGATTAAAGGGAGGGGAAGAGGGACAGAACTGCTGCATGCTTGCCTTTGGAGGAACACATCCCTACACTAAGGACCTGGGTAACAGCTGATGATGCTCCAGCACAAGACAAGCACCAAACCCAAACTCAGGTTTGGGCCAGAGCAATGGGCTGCCACCACTGCCTGCTGGCAGCCACAGCAGTGGCACGGAGCATGCCAGCACCTTCTGGAGCTCTGGGCTGCTGCCATTCATCACAGCCCCAGTGATGGGCTGTGGTGCTCTACAAGCACAAAACAAGTCCCCATCTCCAAGAACTGGCAGCCAGAACAGGCACCACCAAACCCCGGCACAGCCTCTGAAAATGAGATCGCCGAGATAACACCAGCATCAGTCTGCTTTACTGTACATCTGTTTTTCCAGTGCCATGGGTAAACATCATCAATTTTCCTTTCTGCATTTATCTCCTACACATCATGTTTTTACCCAGCTCCCAGCACCAGCCCTAGTGGCTGCCTCCCTGTCTGTCAGCTCCCTGCTCCCCTGCCCAGCTAATCTTCCATCCTCACGCTGCCAGGCAAGCTCAGGCAATCACAGTCAGCCCATTTCACATGGGTTTGGAAGAGAAAGTGGGACTTTAGCAGGAATTTAAAGAAGGGGAGGGAGACAGGAGGGATGGTGAGGCCAGCTCAGGGACAATGCTTTGCTAGGGTAGAAAGCAAGAGGCATGTGGACATTTGGCCACAAGAACTATCAGGGCACACTGAGGGGCTTGGGGATACTCAGGGGCTTGGATTAAATTCTAAACAAGAGGATGAGATCTACTCAGACATGTGGGGATGCAAAGGCAACCCCAGAGCTATACTGGTGCAGCAGCAATCTGCCCTGACCTGAAACGCTCACGTAGTTTAACTACAGAACTGAGGCAGATTTCCACTCCAAGGCTATCTCAGAGCAGAAGTTCCATGTACAGGAGCTCTCTGCATCTCCAGCTAGGTCCCCAACACGAGGCATTCCCCATATGCATCTCCATTAATGACTGGCAACCCTGCAAGATGCTGCACTGAATAGATGACACAGGAAAAAGGCAGGAGAAAGGAGGTGTTTGTGCCTACAGCACAGGAACACACACCGGTGTATATTCCTTTTCCAGGTATAAGCAGCTTTTCCAGGTACAGGCATCACTGCAAAGCAGATTCTTCAGCTTGGCTCTCCCAAGCCCCACCAGCTCCTGAACACAGGGGCAGCCTGCACAGCCATCCCACCCCCTGCACTGCAGCACCAGCACAGCACCAGCTCCGCACCCCAGCACCCCGGCCCTGGGGCCTCCCCTAGGACTCAGCATTTTGCAAAACGCCTTTTTTTTTTAATAGTTGCCTTATCCTGGGAAGCACAAAACGGGGCTACACCTGAGACACCATCGCACAGTTCAGAAAGGCCCTCACACGTGCCGGTGGAGGGTCGGTGCAGGCTGAGAGCTGAGGGACTGCAGACGGGGCCGGCCCGGGCCGGCCTGCAGCGGCCCCTCGCTGCTGGCACAGCCGTGCATGCTCCGAGCACCATCTCGTGGGAAGAGGCTGCTGCCGCAAGCACAGACCTGCCCGGCTCCGCTGGAACTCGGGCTGAACTTTTTTGCAGGGCGATAAAGCGCTGAGAGCAGGGAGCCATTAATCCTGCTGCTTATTTGTCACACAGCCACTTAATGCCACCGTGCCGACGTGAGGAACGCATCTGGAGACTGGACGTAAACATCCACAGCACGCAGGAGTTTTCAGATGACAAAGAAATTCCTATCTTTGGTGTCACTGTAAATTTAATTTAAAACACTGGTGGAACTCAGAAGTACATTGCTGAAAGGTCTCCTGTGGTTTCAGAGATTTAATCAGGAAACTCACACAGGTTTTAGCAAGAGCAGAACCAAGCCCACTTGGTGCATCCCTAAATTAACACAATCTCTCTCCTAAACAGTTTTATACAAACAAACACAATAGCTTGGGTTTGAGTGGGCGAAATCCCTTCTGAAATCCACGCAACAGCTGCCAGAGAGGATTTCTGCAGCCTACACAACGTAGTACAGGAGGAACACAGTACTACAGCAATACTATACTATAACTCCATGTTCAGAGACTGAAACTGTTCTCCAGAAGGTTCTGCTGGGGTGGTGAGGACCTCAGATCAGCCTCCTCAGGGGAAAAAGTCTACTACAGAAGGAAGCAAACCTGAAAGCATTTGCAGGGGGATTTCTCCCTAAAACAGGGATGTTGGAGAAATAGTGTGTCACCTCCTGGTGCTTCCCACCTGGCCAGACACAAGGGTACGTACCCGACCCAAAATTAACCTTTTGCACCATTACACAGGTCATTTGAAGCAGTAAGGCAATGGGCCCTGCAAGCTGCACATCTTTGAGCATGAACTGCAACAAAGGAGATGCATGGGGACCCACTACATCCCACCAGGGAGAGACATGGTCCCGTGTGACTTGGGTGCTTTGGGGGACACTTCCTCCAAGCTGAGACCTCCTGGTGTGCTCAGTACAAGGGGGGCACCAGCTCCCCTTAGCCGTGCCACTCTGTCCCAGCACCAGCCTGGAGTGGCCACATTCAGGCAAGAGGGATGCAGACAACCAAAGGGTTGGAGGCTTTGAAATGTAGCTTCAATGAGCGACCTGCATTCCTGAAATGCCAGAGAAGCTGGAAAAGGCAGCTGGCACCCCTCCCTGCAGCCCAGGCCAAGCAGCCAGGCCTTAATATGGCAGAGAGATGCCTCTGCAGCCCCCAACAAGCTGGGGGTCCCAGGACAGTACCCATCCTCGGCATCCCCCCCAAGCTGAAGTGTTGGTGGTCTTGAATGCAAAAAAGCCAAAGCACCACCTTCCTCCCATGTTCTCCAGTCAGTGCAGAAAAGCAGAAATCTCTGAGCCATCTCGAGCTGCTTTCAGCTTATGCCAATAAAACAGCCCCTTCTGCAGGACACTTGTGCCACTTCATGAAACCCATCACGTGCCTCTGCCACGGTGATTGATACCAGCATGGAACAGCAAATGTGCACAGTGGATAAAGTCCCCCACCCCGGTCCCCGGGGGTCTCTGTGCCGAAGGGGTATCAGTGTTGTAACATGAGCATGGTCTGGCTCACACTTCATAAGCAAAGCCCAAAATACTTTTCTCTTTGACGTGTCTCAGCGTCAGTCAGCAGCATCTCCTTGCCTGGGCTCCTTGGGTATGGGCTCGTGCTGGGGACATGGTATTTTCCAAACACAAATGTCACATTGTTAAATGTGCTGATAAGCAGCCCGCATTAAAAATTACTTTAAAGACAACCACCTTATGGAAACACCAATAATCTGAAGTTTTCTGTGGGAAGAGCACAACTGCAGACCCTTCCTCCTGCTTCTCATCCACCGGACATAAATGCCCAAGTATGCTGTCAAATTGAGGGATTTGCCTCTCCTTTCCTCTCCACCATCCACAAATGTCTCCTGTGAATATTTGCTCTTTCCAGTCCAAATGCAGCTCATTCCAAGCTTTCATTTCAGAGCAAAGAAGACAAGATGACAAATGTTATTTAAATACATGGCAATGAGTGTAAAATGTGTGTTCATCCTACTCGGCCCTGCTAGGCTTTGAGATGAGTTACTGCAATAACTGACGTGTGATTTAGAGAAAGTAATCCTGAAAGTCAAACATAAAGAATTACACCTTTTAGAAAAAGGAAAGTATGTCATTCAAATAACAATTAATTTATGCTTGCCTTCCAGTTGCAAATTATTTATTCAAATGTACCTCTAGTTTAAACAGCACAGTATCCCTCACAGGTTCTCTATCTGTGTGCACTGAATTATACTTGTCAGAGAGAGTGGGTGGGGTACAAAGACAACACAGACACAACACAACAGAGGTTTCATTGCACAAGAGTTAGTAACTGAGTTTGAGAGAGCAACATTCCCCCAGACCCCCAAAGCTGCTTTGCATTTCAAGATGTGACTTCCTACAGATCACGTGGACTGGTGACATCGAGCCCTTACCACACAGGAGGCAAAAAAAGTAAAAAAGAGGAGAAAGGGAAGAGAAGTTTTGCACCCCCCAACTCCTCACGTGAACCCAGCTCTTACCTCCAGCTGGTTTTCACGGGTCACTAAAGGTGGGTGCAGTGGTGAAGCCACCATTTTACTCTCTGACCCTGCTGATTTCTGGTTTAGTGAGACAACCTCAGTGTCACATCAGCAGTGGAAGCAGTGGGGGCCAAAAAAAAGGCTTGAAAAGCTGTTTCCAACCCACTCATCCTGCCCTGCAGTCAGAGTGTAACTCCTGGATGTGCCCACAAGCCTCCAAGAAGAGGTGACAATTCTTCCCCTGATAGATTCCTCTCTAAAGACAGATTGTCCAGAGACACCTGGTCAGTCACACCCCATCCCAGACACTGGCTGGGTGTGGGGTGCAGGTCCACCCCAGCTGTTCTCTTCCACCTGGGGTGCGTGTCCCCACCATCCCATGACCATACACAGGCATCTGTTTCATGGGAGGGCAAGAGAAGGGGAGAGGTGGGGTGTATGGCTCTCAGGTGCCTTCCTGGCTTTGTTTGCCTGCTTGCACAGAGTCCTTGCAGTCACTGCAGAGCTTGTGATGCCGCAGTCAATTTACACCACCAGCAGCTCCAAACAAGCTGCTTCAAAAGCAACCAGGAGGATCCAAGGCTCTCAGTGGGGAGTGTTCTCACCTAACTAAAAAGGAACCACTTTCAGCTGGATTTCCAAATATCAACACCTGGAAGCCTCTGAGAGCCCCCTCAGATCCTGCTGTTCCCTGCCAAGAGAAGTGCTGCTTCTTCCCAATTGCCCCACACAAAGCTCTGCAGCCAGCGAGCTGCTGCAGATGGTGGCTTGGTCATAAACATGAGGTCTCAGGTAATCACCTGGCTCTGGGACACGGGACTTCAGAAGGAACAGCAAAAACTGTAATATTCAGAGCAAAACAATGGGAGCTCATAGACAGCCTGAAGTCTCCCTCTATTCCTATTTCAGTTCAAGACAAAAATTATGGAAAAATTGGCTAAACCTGAGACCAAGCAGCAAGATAGAGGAAGATTCATGATCTTCTTTTCTGAAATACTCTGGAAACAATCATGGCCACTCAATAACCCACTGAATTTGCCTACTATCCTTTCCTTTAGCTTATACTTGCTACAAAGCTGTGTTTTATGGGCTTGAAAAGTTATACAGCCCCCTCTTTGGGGATTCCATTGGATCAGATATTTTGCAGTACTGCCAGAAATAACCAAACCCTTCATGAACTAAAGGGTTATTGCTGGCATGGAATTTCCTTTGTTCCAATTACAGAATCTCATTTTTCTGTCTTGCTTCCAATTGTGCTTTCATTGTTTATGTTTTGTATGATTAAAACAAACCACAGTATGTTGGCAACAGCAGGGAAATATGAGACTTCTAGCTTGAAGAAGAGAATCTGGCAAGGTGCTAAAAATATATTAATTTTGAATTGGTACAAAGAAAACAAGAGTTATCCTGGTGATTTAAATTAATGTACGCATTTGTCGTGAGAAATTTGGAAATGGCAGTATCTAACACAGGGAGAGTAAGACTTAATGTGCTTACAAGTTTTGCAGTGGGCAGATGTTGCTGTCATTCTATTCAGAACAGCTTGAAAAGAATATACTCATGTAAGCAGATTATTAAACTACAAGAATCTAGATTTAATAGGCTTTTAGTATTAAATGCTGCAAAACCCCGATACTATATATAAAGTTCGAATCACCTTTGAGATTCCAATGCTGAGCTCCCATAGAAACTGAGGTGAGTTTGATATCTCAGCACCTACTTGACTTAAGCTGAAGGCTTTAAATGAGCTAATTACTCAGTCAGGACTTCGGTGATAAGAATCGACCTCTGTTTTTTCTCTACTTGGGATGGAGATAAGGATAAGAGAGGCCGGACAACATTTCACCACCTAACACCACCAGCAGGAGGTCTGGTGAGAGGACGGGCCATGAAGACAGAGGAAAGGAGGGGCATCACAGAAACCCTCGCTTAGGCAGGTTTAAGCTGTTGCACACCCACCCTGCCTACACGTCTGTCTGGGAAGTGCCTGGAACTGAGCCCAGGAAAGCCTCAAAGAGGTGCACAGGGATGCACAGACGCAGAGGAAGATCCAGCAGGTCTGGGCCCCAGCTACCACAAACACCAAGCACCATACCCCCTCAACAAGCTCTTTGCAAGTGGTGAAACGTGCCACTTGTGGCTTTTGCTATGAACTTTTGTGGCGTCCCATAAAAGCACAGTGTGTTTCTGCACACTCCGAAAAGTGTGAAAAGCAGGAATGTGTTGCCTTTATTTTTTCTTCCCACTTTGGCTTATGCTCTTCAACCACGCAAAAGCACAGCAAAGACACAAGGCACAGTTCTGCATTACAGAAAAATCAACCTTTCTTGGGTGGTTGCCACTGTTTGCAAGCAGTCATTTCGAGGCACCACGTCCTAAATCCACAATAGGGATGACAATCAAACTATTAACCCACAGATCAAACCTCGGGAAGGAGGATAAATTCTTGCCATTAGATGGTCAAACGTGGAGAAGCAAAGGATCACAAAGTAAGATTCAGCTAAAAAAAGAGGGATTAAAAGCAGGATAAAATACTCCAGCCAGCTGCATTGCACTGGAGCCCCAAACAGGCCACCTTCAGTCAGGGCAGAGGGGCTTAAGAGCAAGGAGGAAACAAAGGATGGTTCAAGGCTCAAATTGGGAAGTGAGACCCAGTGGAAAGACATTGAGCACATCCAGTCCATGGGGAGGAGAGACACTCTAATTGCCTGTGGGTAACAAAGCACTGGGATAAACAGGACAGAGTAAACACCAAGCCAGAAAAACCAGAGGAGGAGGACTGCAGGGTGCAGAAGGGACTGTTTGCATCAAATAACAGGATACACACTGCTGGTATTATCAAGTCCTTGGGCACACTGGCAAGGGCTGGGAAGTTGCTATTCTAGGCTTGATTTAACGTGTTATAGGAAAAGGACTTAGAATAACTAACAAATTTTGTCATGACAGGGAGGTCTGGAAATGGATAAATCAGTAGGGCTCTTTTCTGACTTAATGAGCACTCAGGTACTACATTAGAAATGCAAGAGGTAAATAGCCACAATCCCTGCAAGAACACAGTGAAATCCTGGACATGCTCACACTGACCTTGCAGACCCAACAGTGGTCAAACAGTTTTATCCATTGCCCACACAGCACCAGACATGGAAACACATGGAAGCATAGAATCCATCCAACCATCGCTCTGCCCTGGTCTTCATCTGACCAGCAGATCCAGCAGGAGTTTTCCAGTTTATCCAGGAACCCAGGGATTGCTTATGCCCTGCTCTGTTGTCCCTCCAACAGAGACCAGGGTTGAAGCCACTCATGAGGGCCAGGGCTTGTGAATGTGAGGCTGCTCGTGTCTGTCTATAAAGGGCCTCATCCTCCCAGTCTTCCAGGTCGGGTGGCCCAAAGCAGAGCTAGATTATAACATCACCTGTGTCTGCCCTCCCTTTAATCCTGACCCAAAAGCTTTTGGTCAGCTCCTCATCCATCCCCAGGTGGAACTCCAGGCACTCCAGCTGGTCACTGATACCTCATCCTTGTCTCCCCTGCTTGTCCCTTCAAAGAGCCTGTACCCTTCCATGCCAACACTCCAGCCACAGGAACCGTCCCACCATGTCTCCACCATGCTTCTTCCTGGCAGCCACCACATATGTGGGGCAAGCACCAGGACAGCACCCTGAAATTAATACTAGATATTCAAACCACACCAAATTTCTTGCAAAAAGTGGCAAGATGGAGTCTGATCACCAACAGACACACACCAGCCCAGCAGGAGAATCGAATTTCTCCAGTACATAACACACATTCTCAGAATAGCTTGAGTAAAAGCTGCTACACCATGAACAGCTGCTTGGCTCCCTCTTGGGGAAAACACTGAAATAAAAGAACTGGCAGCTTGGGGTACTCAAGCACTGTTACCTTATATGCTCCTGATTTTCAGGAATCCTTCCAGATACTCTGAATGAGATGCCAAGCTGGGAAGTCCAAGCACATGAAGCAGCCAGTGTAGAGATCATTTTAACTACGTTTGCTTCTATTTGAAACATTCTGCAAGTGGGTCCTGGGAGAAGAGCACCCTTGACCATTATCTTAGCTCAGCTTTATTTAGCTGAGGTCTCCCTGCTCACAGCAAAAATCTCTAATATCTGCCTGCAAGTGAACTGTCACTAATATTTCATAGGAGCTGGCAGAGGTGGCAACATCTGTGCAACACATCAGAGGGGGCAAGGAGAGGAGTGGAAAGGCACACACTCTTCAAGAGCAGTAGAGGATTTATTCCTTAACTCAACAGCCTCAAACAGGGGCTGAAATCTTGGTGCCCTCTTCATGCACACAGACTTTATCCTCTCCCTGCCCTGCCCCCCTGCATGACATGGCACCTACATGACGTGCCATATTGCGCCCACAGCGTCCCCTGGTATTCGTAGCAGAAAGCTGAAGGCCATCTATCACCTGAAGTCATGTTTAATCTGCAAACAGCTCTGAATTTACATTTGCAGGAGGATCTGGACTCAGTACCTTTCCATTGCTACCACTTCACCCAGCTGTGGCGTCAGCAGGACCCAGACCAGGGCCACTGGCCATGACCCCAGTGAACTGTTATAAGCCAAGACCTCACCCTAGGTCCCCTCTCCAGAGCTGCAGTGCTTATAGCCTTGCTTTAGGACTTTTATTTAACAATCAGTGAGACAATATTGAAATAAACCTTTTCTTTCCAAGTGAATGTCTCAGGCATGGAAACTCAAGATTTTCCAGAAATAAGTACCAATAGAGGACATATTTTTCCTTCAGCAATGTAAGTACATTTTACTAAGCGTGTGACCTTAAATGTTGAGTCACCTTTTTTTCAAAATAGAGTTTGATGCTATTTTGGTCTATTTAGTGTTTCAGGTCAGTATTGCAAGTACAGGCTAATTACCACCTGAAGTTACTGATCAAGAAGTCATAATTAATATCTCAACATTTCACCACTTCCTGATTTTATTTCTATTTCTTCCCTTATGCAAACTACTTAATAGCAAAGGATGCTTTGCAAAGTAGAGTGATTAGAGGAGATTTATGTGTAATTATAAAAAACATTTCCAAGTTCTATTTAATGTTCCCAAGGGGCATTTTTTGCAAGAAAAATCTCCATTTCTATTAACACTTCCTTCCTCTTTATGGTATGAATCCTGCATGTGCCCATCTCTGTTAACCTCAATTACCACCAGCATATCCTCCGAAATGGCGAGTGGGGCAGGGCAAAGGAGCCACAGCACAACGCCCTTGCTGCTGCTCCAGAGGAGCCATCCCTGGACTGTGGTGCACTCTCCCATGGGAGCAGTGTCAAGCAGCTGCTGCTCTCCTGTCTCTGGCCCACCCTGACCAAATCCCACCGTGGATGCAGAGTTTTCACTACGTAGGAAACTCAGTGGAGGGCAGCACACAACCACTTCTATCTGTGCAGGCCGTGCACATCCCTCGGAGCTGCAGCACAGCTGCACACCTGCTCTGCACAAGGACCCTAAGGGAGCAAGTCATGTCCTGGTCAGACTGCCCCTGTGCCTGGTTAACCAAAGAGAAGCAGGATGGGGGAGAAGGAGGCCAAGGGAGATGTGACTCACCTCTCCACGACTTCTTGTCCGTTCCAGCAAAGGGTGTCATTCTGAACAGCAGAGCTGTGGTTGCAGATGTACTCTGGCAAGCTGCTGTAAAAACTGCTGTGGGACTTCAGCTTTGCAATCAGTTCCCTGGAAGAAAGGGAGAGAAAAGAGTGCTCAGTTGAAAGAAGAAGAGAAGACGAGGTTGGTGCATTTTAACCAGTGAAGGCAGTCACACAAACACAACATTAAAGCAGCCAGGTGCAAACAAACCACGAAGCATCAGTTTTATTCCCGAGCCAAAGTAGCTTTTTGTGTTTTTCCTTGATGTTATTCAAAGGCCGAACCCATGTTTTCCAGGGCAAAACTGCAGGTGATGGGGAGGGATGTGGGGGCAGCAGAACCTCAGCCCAACTTTGCACCAGCCAAAGTCAGACACAGTCTCTGCACTCCCACAGCACCTAAGGAAAGGTGCCACTGGCTCAGGTCACGCATCCGTGGGGTACATCTGAGCAGCAAGGGCTCAGGCTGCAGTGTCCCCTGTGCTTTGCAGAAGGCAACAGAGGCCTTCAGGGGCTTTGTCTGGCTGACACTGGCCATCCAGCATTGCTGGATGATGATGGCAGGCAGGCATTTTTGGTGGTAGACCAGAGCTGACATTCTCAGCACAGATCTGTACACATGGCTAAGGCTGTGTTTCATGCTGCACCACGAAAAGGACAAGATTTCAAGGGATGCACTGGGTTGGCCACGGGGTCACAGCCTGCATTCAAAGGGGCAGGTTACACTCATCAAAATGGCTCTGTTGTGGGAAGGCTGGAGGAGCTGCAGGAGCAGTGCCTGCACCATACAGAGGGGATGTGAATCAGGCTGCATCCCAACCCTGTGCTCTCCCTTCCCAGCAACAAGGATCTCCAGCTGGTCACCTGCAGAGGTGGTCCAGAGGGCCACAATACAGGCTGACCATGGCATCTCTGATGTTGCCAGAGAGGTGACAGAGGCTCTGGGAGTGGGATGTGACACCTCCCGAGACCCAGCCTAGGTCTGATCCCTCAGGGAAACTCAGCAGCTGTCACCAGGGAATAGTGGCAGATTTAACTGGGTAAATAGCACCAAAAGTAAGATAACATGACTAGCAGGGACTGAAGGCAGTAACACTTGGCCTCACAGTCATCTTGTTTGGTTTCAGCACATTTCCCCCTTTGGCAAGGGGGTATTGCTCAGCTTCCTTGCTCCCTGGGAAGAATGATGAGGAATTAGCACCTGGATCAGGGCACTCTCAGGGGCATCCCCCGGGTGCTGTACATGGGATTGTCCGTGCCCTGCCAGCTGTGGGGAGCTGCCCTGCAGTCGAGGCAGTTCGGTGTGCAGAGGGGTGTCCAGCTCCCTCCATCCCTCCTTGCTTTGGGATTCCGTGGGGTTCCCTCTCCAGCCAGAGCCTGCGACAGCCAGCGGGGGGCAGGCGACACAAAGAGAAGGAAGCCTGTGCTCCGCGCTGCCCTTTCGCTGCCGAGGAGCATGTTCCTGCCGGGCGGGGGCTGACACAGCCCCGCAGGGAGAGCCGCGGAGGAAGAGGGTCTCTCAGGTCCTGCCTCTGACCACCACAGCACATCCTGCCCGGGCACCGCATGCACCGCCGTGCAAATGAACAAGGGTTTGTCTGGTGAGTCAAAGCCCCTCCAAAGGGTGGGAATTCAGCCTACAGCCCCCTGCACAAATCCAAGGGATGCTCCAGGCAGTCACCTCCTGCATCCATCTCCTGCACTGGCCTAACACTGGGGCGGAGGTCCAACCAACACCATTTGGAAAGCCAAAATGAGGTGAGACCTGGCTCATCAGAAATGGCAAACCCCGAGCAGGAGCCTCACTGCCCATGGCACTCAGCTCCTTACATCCTAGGAATACATCCTTACTGCCCTGCTTGTCTTCCACAAAGCCCAGCAGAGCTGGGGAGAACAGGCAGAAGGAAACTTTCCTGGGGAGCAGAGCTCCCTGCAGGGCAGGGAGGAACTCCTCTGTATCTGCAGGTATGAACCCATGTAATTCATCTCAGCAGATTTCATTAGCCTTCAGAGTCTTCAAAGGACATCTCTGTCAGAGTCTGGGCTGTGTAACCTCCGACGTGTTGAGACAACGGAGGAATGCGAGCCCTGGTGCTGTATCTCATGGGAACCATATCAAGAATGTGGCCCTGTTAGTCTTCAGAGAGAAATCCACCCAACTTAGTCTACCGCCAGTTTCAAAAATTGCCAAGCTTGCTTGTTTCTCTTGCACAGGGATTGTTCTTTTATTCAAGACAGAAGTAAAGGCACTGCGTATCTCTGGGTGTGCTTTCAGATCCAGAGGGGAGATGCTGCTCCCTGACACATCAATGTGAGCCCACTTAATTACAGCTTCTACTTACATGGGAAAGGAAGCACACAGGGTGCAGTGCCAGCAGTGAAGGCACCTGCTTCCTTTGAAAATATTCAGTAAAAGGCTGTTAACATCTGTGAACTACCATAAAACACTACACAAAAAGCATGAAACGCATTCCCCTTGCCTACACACAGTGTAACACACAACAATTCAGGCTGGACTGACCATTTCTATCTATAACTACACCTGTGATTATTTCAGACACTGTAACAGTGCCCAAGAAACTCAAACAAGGCATTTGGTGTATTAACCTGGGTGCACTAGGTGAGAAAACTCATGTAGACGCCTCATTGCACTTCAGAGCCCACCACAGAGCAGCTCTGATGCTCAGAGCCAGATTTATGGGTAAGGGAAATAAGGAGCTTTTCCATCTGCTTCCACAGGGCAACTCCATATGGTGGCTGCTCCTGCAGCCCATCCAGCAGGCACCACACTTAGTCTGAGCACTCTCACCTCCTCCTGCTCGACAGAGTTTCTTCTTGCTCAATGTGAGTCACTTTCAGGACTTTCTTGTCAATGAAAAGGTCTTCTGGATAATTAGCTGATCGAATCTGCCTCTGCTGAGCGTGGCCACATAACCGGCTGATCTGGAAACACAAACACAGCAGTGTGAGGAAGTGTTGGGACCGCAGGGAAACAGCCGAGATGCACGCTGGCACCTGCACGTGAGCTGCTATTGTCCTGTCATCCCCATCTTGCTCACAGCTCAGCAAGCACCTAAAAGCAAACTTCTGTCCTAAGGTTACAACTTGGCTTTTGTATAAATACCCACCCCCTGGGAAGGCATGCAGGAAGCTTCAGGCAAAATGTAGGGGGATTGAAGTACCCCTGTGGCTACCAAAACCCCTGAGCTGCAGGTGTGACAGGCAAATCTTCCTGTGCCAAGCTAAACTTAGGCTGGCAGGAGAGGGCTTGAGATGTTCCCTGCTCCTTCCTTCCTGAACATCACAGCATCTCAAGACTCTGCACTCTACCTCTATAGTCAGACTTTAAGGAAACACCTCCCCTCTGAAGGAAAATCCCAAGACCCTGGTTCTGCATCTTGAGGTAGCTCAGCATCTGCACAGACTACACTGCAGATGCCCAGCGATGAGCATCATACACATCACCGCTAATTAAAAAACCCAGGGCCTAAAATACAGCAAGCATTGGGGCCACAGCCCAGTCGTGGGAGGCCCTGATTAACAGGGCTCTGCTAATGGCACAAATTAGCTAATTAGCATACAGATGAATCAGGAACTGCCTGCAGCAGCGAGGGAAGGAATCCAAAGTGCCTCATTCGCACGGCCACTGTCCCAAGACTCACCCAGCAGTGGCCACCGCTGCAGCCCCTGCTGTGGATGGGTTCAGCACCATTTCCTTCTCTGGGACACTACCAAGGGACATCTGTCCCCCTGTGGCACCACTGCCACTGTGAAAGTCTCCTTTTGATCTGCCCTGTGCTGCTCTTGCAGGACTCATCCACGCTACCTTGTGAAAGGAGCTTGGCTGATTGCTGGGCCCACGAAGGCACCACAGTTAACACCACCCTTACTTTCTCTGAGCCTCATCCCACCACCCACATCCAGGCTTGGGACCGACCACACACCCATAAAATGCCTGTTCCTTGCAGCACCTCATTTATCTCCACACCAGACCGAGTCAAGGCAATCCCTGTAAGCTGCACACCAGAGGTTAAAAGCACACCCACTGCCCAAAGCCACAAGCATCTGATGAGTAAAGAGAAGAGATTAATTCTGTTCTATTACATCCTACATTTGGGTGGGCAAATAAATTAGTAATGTCACCTCTTTCATTATCGGGAGCAGCACAGTTTGTTTGCTCAGGCTGCCATACAACAAAGAGTAAAACAGAAACCTCCCGGGAGCTGGGCACTGCAGCTTCTGTTCACATCATGGTGGGAAGAGATGCTGCCACCAGTCCTTCTGCACCTGCAGTTTCCTCTGCCAAAGCAGTTCCTCCTGCAGCTGCCAGGGGAGCAGTTTCTGCAGCATCTTACCTGGTTTTTCCTCTTCTGTTCTCCCTTGGCTCTGCCTCCTCTCTGCCTTGCCAAAACTAAGTTTTGCCTAAGAATGCATCAGCCCTACTGCACTCCCTAAATCACTTGGCAGGCTTCAAAAACAGAGGGAGGGAGGGATTCAGAACATGGATCACATTTTGGGCTATTTTCTTTGCCTTTTAGGCTTTCTGTTAGCACTCATCCCTCTCATAATGTTTACAGGTAGTCCCCTGATGCAAGCAGACAGGAACAGGAGGAAATCACAGGACAGCAGGAGACTTGGAGAAGGGCATTTGGGATCTGAGACCGCCCCTGGTGTGAAATGGGTCTGGATGTCCCGTGCTCTCTCCATACTGGCTGGTGCCACTGTCCCTGCAAAGGCAGACCAGCAGGAGAGTGTCAGGATGCTCGGGGGCTCTGTGGGCTTTTCCTCTGCCCCAGTCAGAGATGAGACCTGCCATGAAACCTCCTCCAGGGAAACACAAGATACACAACAGCTCCAGGACAGCGGGTACAGAGGAAGCAATGCCACAAAGCAGCATCACTGCACCCATGCTCTGCATGGACACGAAAAGTGGAGAAGTGGGAAAAGGTTGGATATTTTAAGCTGCTGTTTGAGATGACTCCCTTTCATTCTTCCCAGCTCTGTGAAAATCCCCCCAATCCCTTTCCAAAGCCCAGCTTTCAGCTGGCAAAACCTATCAAACCCTGAGAGAAGAGCAAGCCCAGGATCAAGGCTTTTTCCCAAGGATGCAGAGAGGCACTGAATGGGAGGGAAGGGTCGGAGTGACAGCGTGAACAATGGCAGCACCCGAGAGCGTGCTCCAATAGCAAAGGGACCAAGCAAAGTGGGGATGCTTCATCTCCCACCCAGCACTGGAGGGAGCTCAGCCCCTCTGCTTCCAAGTCCTGTGCAGGAGCTGTGGCTCAGCTGCATCGTCCCAGCCCCACATGGCACCTGGATACCAGGGCTCCAAGATTCATCAAATCAATAAGGCTGGGAAAGACCTCTACAATCACCAAGTTCAACGGTTGATCATCAGGTCAGATCATGACCACCGAGTCTAGTCATCCCTCCTGTGTGGGATGGAACCACAAACAGGATTGTGTTAGCTGTGACACGGGACAGCAGATTAAGTCTTTACAGATAGAAGGATGCACTGCTCAAACTTTCCACCAAGTTTTTACTTATTTATCTATTCAAGCACCAAGTAACCTTTTCAGGAAAAAACCTCAGCCCTGCAGCCCATCTTGTGAAGTCACAGTGAAATAGTTGTCACCCTTTAGTCCAACAAAAACCCGGCTGAGATTTGAACTTTAAAATAAAGTGAGTGAAAGTAGAAGTAACAGATTGCCTGCTCATTTGCAGGGGCAGCATCGTGTATGCTTTTTGGGGGAGGGAAGGATTTCACAAACCATCTGCCAAAGTCTGCTGGGCCACTCCTAGGACAACAGCTCAGAAATCCTATTTCAATCTTTCCCTCTTTTTGAGGCCACACTGCAGGCTCAGGAACACATGAACACAGCTTCCCAGTCTCTTCGTAACCATTGCCATTTTAAAGAAGGGTCCAAAAAGAAAAGAAAAATGCCATTATAGGGCAGTCAGAGAAGGGACAAATACAAGTTCAGACCTTGAGGAGAAACAAGTGTGATAATTCAGCTCTCCAGGTATAGCTTGCCCTGGCAGGAGCAAGGACAGTCACCTCCCGAGCATGGTGGTGTGTCTGCAAGAGGGAGAGCAAAAGGAAGGGAGCATCTCTAACTCAGTTGCCAAACTTGTATCAAGCAACAGTGTTTAATATGTGGTTTCCTCCCAACACACAGATATAAATGTGAAATTCAAAGCAAATTGACAGAACAGAACCACTGGCTCTTCTCCTCGGGCTCCCCATGCTACCAGAGAATCGTAAATATACACCAGCCTTTATCTAAAGTATAGTCAGTGCAAGAGCTGTGCCTTAATTCAGAATAGGCTGAAGTTTGACACATTAAGCCACAAAAAAATGATTAAGTAAATCAAATGCTAGTGTGTTTTTTAGGCAACAGTAGTTGGACTTTGTTTTTAAAAGAATCTGCCAGGCCACTGAAAAACTGCTGCAAGGGGGACACCAGGCAAGAAAAACCTTCCCAAAGCCCTGAGCTTTTACAAACCCCCAAAGCCACTGACAGTGTAACAGCCCAAGCAAAATTACCCTGCCCCAGCTCATTAACAAACTCACTAATTACCCAATTTAATTAGCCTCCTGCATGCGAGCGTGACCCAGGCCATGAGGGGAACACTTGGCCTTCTGAAGACCACCACCCCCTGCTCCACGTCTTTACTGCAGCCACAGGAGACAGAGGCCTGGGCTGGGCAGAGCTCCTGGGGACAGCCCCTGGGGGCTGCCCGGGCTGGGCAGAGCCCCTGGGGGCAGCCCGGGCTGGGCAGAGCTCCTGGGGGCTGCCCGGGCCAGCAGTGCCCGTGCCCGCTGGGGAAGCAGCTGGCTCCCGACACCCGCGGGAGCTGCACGCCCGTAGTGGCTCCGCTTCAGAGGAGCATTGATCTGAGAGGGGCACAGGGACGAGGCTAATGGAGCAGCACTATCAGCCCACTTCAATGCTTCCCCATTAATTTAAGATAAGAGGTGCCTGAGGACTGCAGGGAACGATGCACCGATGCACCACGAGCAGCCAGGGACCAGATCCACCACGGCTGCTTCCAGCTGAGTTGATGCACAGGCGTAAAGCACAGCGCTGATCCACGTGGGTACCTGCCAGCCCACGGAAACTGGGATGACTGGGGTTAATTTTCAAAGAAATTGTGACCACAGTGGCAGGTGCTGTGCAAAGCATCACAGCCTCCGTGCAGCTGATGGAGGGCAGCTCCAGCCTGGCTATGGCAGGACGGCATCGCTGACACCACCGAGGCTCCTGATGAGCCTGCTCTGCTGCCAAGGCACGAGGCAACGTGGCCACATGGGGCAAAAACATCTTACCTTGCACATCAGCAAGGAAATCCAGGGGTGAAAGGATTGGAAAGCAGCACACTGGGATCCTCAGTGCCAATCTGAGCTTTGCTTTTAAGAGTAAGAACATTTTAAAGGTAATTTTTTAGATGATTTAGAAGAAAAAAAAAAAAAAGACAAAAAAAAGTAGCTAATCAGCTTCTCCTTGGACAAGAAGAGAGTGAATTAGACACTGCTGGATACCTGCTGCTGCCACTTCTCATTCAGCCCAGGAGCTCCACTATGCTCTAAAAAAGAGTTTGCTGCATTTGACCTTTGCTTAAACTTTACATGGAGTTTCCATTTGTCTTTTCTATGAATTCTTCTGTTCTTAGATTCATTCTCCAGGAAGACACAGTATTTTTTTTCCCCTCAAGGGGATGGCCTCATTTTTGAAGATTTCCTCCCACACTCTCTCTTGGTCTCTTGAGTTCACATAAGTCATTTTATACTTATCCCTGAGTTTCCTTTGGGAGAAGCCACACATTAAACTGAAAAGAGATTAACTATTATAATTGATTTGAACACAGCTTCTGAAAGGGTGATTTGCTACAGTATGCACAGAACATCAGGAGACCACAGACATGCTGTCTTTGGAGGAACCAACTGGTGCCCACTAAACCCCGAGCATCCTTCAGTGATGGAACCCAGTTGGACCAGTGAGGCTGAAAGCCTCAGTAAGGCAGCTGCTTGAATTGGTGCTTCTTCCCCAATTCTTTTTAACAACCTGCTCCACTACACATCACGAGTCTTATTAGCATTATAAAGATCGCATTTGTGCCCCGTTTATCTTCAAAGTCACCATAAAAGTGAACCTGAAGTCTATTACTCAAGCGCTGCTACAGAATTCCGCTTAATTAAATTCTAAAGGGCTTAAACCAAAAATATACATTGTGATGATGTGGGACAGAACATAAACTTTTTAATAGTAGTAACCAAGCACATCTACCATTTCTACAGGTGTAATAAAAATGCTAATATATGTTAATGTTTAGTCTGTGGTTAATGTTTTGTCTTGTTAATTTCCCCAGGGCTTTTATTACTGATTTAAATCTGCCACACTGCCCCAGTGATTGCATCGCCTTCCACAAACGGCGCCGCGCTCTCGAACGAACACTGATTAACTGGAGTGGAGAAACATTTGGCTAGGACAAACACTCTTATTATATGCTTCTAATCATTAGATACATTTTGTCAGGAAGATGGGAAAGAGACAATTCCCAGCTCCCCCACTCTTCTCACAGCAGAAAAATGTGATTATGGGCATAAAAATGAATTTACAAGCCTTTATTTTAGGAAGCACATCATTATTAACTAAGTAATGATTGTTCTTCTGGTTCCAGGCACTCAAGCAGAAAGAACAAACTGAGTATGGTAACACAGATGTCTTCAATGAACACTCCAACAAAATTCCTCGTTAATGGAGTACTAAATGTTATTAATCAGCTCTACAGTATTACGATCACCATTATTCAGACTGCAAGGATTACATAAGAGACAGCATCCTAACTCACTCATGCAGAGACAGGAATCAGAGGAAGTGACCTACTCTCCGTGCTGAGGAGAACGTTTAATAATGCATCACCCTTGAATAATGCAACGCTATTATGTGTAAAATGCACACAAACACTAATGCTTAAAATAACAGAGTGCCTGTCACACCAATGCCCGCGGAGACGCCCAACACAGGCTGCAAACATGGGCTACAAACACTCAGGGGCCCCTGCAGCCACCAGACCCGGTTGTGCTGAAGGCCATCACCACCTGGTTTGAATACCAGGTCCTTCAAACTGCCACAGAATCACAGAGGCATTAAGGAGGCATTTTTCAAAGTAAATATAACTTATTTTTTCATAGAATGGTTTGGGTTGGAAGGGACCTTAAAGATCATCTAGTTCTAAATCCCGATTCCCATTCTTCATGTAGGGGATGACAAAATACTTTGCAGAGGGTCAGTGTCACAGCAGAAACACGGGGCCCAGAGAGGACTGATGGGACTGGTTCTCAGGGCAAGGAGCAGGATGTGCTCCACACACAGCCACACGTGTCAGAGGATGTGACAGAGGTGACACAGCAGCTGGCAGGTCTGACACACGGCGTGGTTACACTGTCACTCTACCCCAGAAACTGCATAAGGTGAGGGTGCACCAGCTCAGCAGAGCAGTGGGGAGCACAAGGGACTTTTTATGGGTTTCAAACCTGGGTGCCAATTGCTGAAGCTGGATGATTTCCACCTGCACATCCCTCTGCTGTATCAGGGTTCACATGCCTTAAACTGGGAAGAGACAACCACTGCAGCTCCAATCACTGCTCCCATTAGGACGTGCCACCCTGTCCCCATGAGGATGATGGCCAACGTACCACACGCCTGCTGCAGCACACAAGGCACCTCCACAGTGTCCCACCACGTCCCGACCCTTGCACTGACCCAGCTTCTCCCAGCACAGGATGCCCTTTTTCTCAAAGGAACCGTGACCTCAGCTTGAGTCAAGCCCTTTCAAACCTACGTAAAATAATGCAAACAAGATGTTTCTTCTCTCTGGCGCTCCAGCATGGAGTGTTTAATCCACCAAAGAAAGCAGCTTTGTGTTTCAGCAAAAGCCTGTTTATTGTTATTTATAGGTAGAGAGGAAGTCGGACTAAATGATCACAGTTGTTCCTTCTGTCTTTATAATCCATGACATATAATTAAAGCACAACTTCTCAACTCAGCCTTTCTCTCCAGCATTTTGTTAATTCTGTATTTAATACGGAATTCAGTATTTCAGTTTGGGTGGTTAGACCTCAGCAGCAAACCGCAGGGCGGGCGGCTGTAGCTCCAGCCAGGGCTCAGACCCAACCCAGCCAACCAAGCGGGAGAATCAAGAAAAAAGCATTTGCTTAATTTTTGGCACACACTTAAGCAGTTTTCCTATGTGGAGACATTTCCTGGAACGGGGCCCCGTAGCATACTAATGCACCATTATGGTTTTAAGTTAGATCTGCGCAATCTGATATTTCTTAGACAACCAAACGAAGACTTTATTCTTGGAAGGAGAAGTCAGACTTGCCTGGAAGGTTACAGCAGAGCAAAAGGGAAGATGGAGCAAAATCCATAGAAAACCAGAACATGTTAGACTGACTAAAGCCAGGTTCAGGAGCAGAAGGTGGCAGTACCCAGAGTCCATCTCCTGGTGAAGCCCCACGTCCCCAAGATGCTTCATGGCTAGTGAGGTGGCACAGCAGAGCTGGGGGACACGGCTGCTCCTGACCCCAGGCTGCTGCTCTGCCTTGGGCACTGATTCCCCGAGGAGGCTGAAGATGCTCCAAATTCAAACAGCTGATTTCAACATTAGCACTGACTCTTCTAACCTGACAGAAAATTAGGACTCCAGGTAGCAAAGCCCACTTCTAAGGATGCTAAATACAGTTTAATTATACAACTGCATTCCATGCATGCTCTGACACGCAATTGCTACTACAGGTCCCTAGAAGACCCTCCCATTGCAGGCAATTAAATCTACCCCATCCCAACAGACTGAGAAACAAGGAATTGGCTTGAGGGATCACCACTTTTTACCAAGATCTTAAAAAAAACCCTCACTGGGCAAAGCCAGGCAGCACGACAGCTCCAGGCAATCACCATGTGCTTGTTATTTTCCTTCCATGGGTTAATCGGTTTCCTTGGCAGATTTCTGTGGGTTTTAATGTTGCACCGTGTTTGTGCCTACGGCACTACAGAAAGGAACAATCCGAGAGAAATAAATTCCTAGCAGCTTAATTTAGAGAGGAAAAACAGATACCTGCCATCAGTCTGCAACACAAGCCAGAGTCAGAGCCTGTAACAGGGTATTTAACAGCAGCCCTGTCAGCTGGGTTGCAAATGTGGTCAATACCTACCAGTCCCTCTTCCCCCCTGCAGCCAAGAGCCCAGATTCAATTATTCTTTGAGAAATACTTTGTTAAATAATTAAAAAGTTACTGCATTACTTTTCTGCTTTTTTTTCCCTTAAACCAGACCGATTCAATTTTGAAAGTATAAAGCCGTTATAATGTGTCAGCTAGCAATTAGCTACTGTACACTGTTTATTCTTTAATATAATCTTTGAGTAGAAGGGCAATATTCTCAGAAACGCAGCATTAACTTGTTCCTCAATGACTTTAATATGGCTCTTTTCAAATTACTGCTCATAAAATCTCAGGAAAGAAAAATTTACTGATGATATCCCATCTCCTTAATTAGTTCTCTCTCTCTCTTTCAGCAGTGCAATAGCAAGTGTAATA
The DNA here is from genome assembly GCA_013398275.1 of Promerops cafer. NCBI lineage: Eukaryota > Metazoa > Chordata > Aves > Passeriformes > Nectariniidae > Promerops > Promerops cafer. The sequence continues at coordinate 361,436 of VZSE01003592.1, read as the reverse complement.
TTTATTTAAAATAGAGCGCACGGGGCTTACACTAAATCTGCTGTAACTGGTGATATCAAAACAAGCAGGTAAAAGGCAATGCCTGTTGTGCAGCCTGCACAGACCACGCTCACAGGTACACACAGCTTTTCAGATTTATATTTCAATAAATGCTCATACTGAAACCATCTCAAAGGTTTTTACACCATTAAGTACTTTTTGCTATAAAATACCCTTCTCCCTTCCCATAGTGAATGGAAACTCTTCCTACCCCAAAGGGCTTGGTACTCACCATTCCTCCCCAACTCACCATCCCTTACCATCACCCTACTTATTTTAACTTTCAGATAGGAATAATTCCCCCAACAGCAACTTTTTTCTCCCTCCATCCACCTTTCTCTTTTCAAACACCAGTCTCTGCTAAGACAACAAGGCTGGAGCCACCAAAACTCTCCAAATCATTTCAACATTTAAGTTGCTGAATTTCTTCACCAGAAAAATTACAAGCATTTGTTTTCCAGCAAAGCTCAGAACAACCTACGCAGCTCATGGCAAGGGGGGCATGAGGCTTCTCCCATGGCCATGCCATGGACCTCCCCAGTGAAAGTCTAAAAGAGAAGTATAATAATTATCACTAAGGGAAAACAATAAAAATATCTCAATGCAGCAGAGATTAGCTGCTGGTAAAATTAATCCGTTCAAGGCCAACAAAAGGCTTGGGAAGGCCCTGTGTTCTTTTTTACTTTTTATTTTTTTACTTCATCTGTTGATTTTTTCTTAGTTTGGAAGCCACTAGATCCATAGCGATTTTTTCTCCCTGACAGTCAGGCCTAACCTAATCCAATTAAGGGTCAGCACCAAGATAATATACCCAAAACATGGCAAACAAGGTAAAAAGGCTCCCATTAGATTTTTGCTCGATAAAGGAATTACATTTTTTCCCAAAGACAAGTAAGGCTTATTGAAAATGTAAATCATTCTTTTCTATAAAGATATAAATATCTGCAGGGCTTTTTTGAGACTTTGTTGGAAGACATTTTGTTTTTACATGTACTGTGGTTAGAACAATTGAATTACAGAATGACTTACAATGTTAGATTAGTTTCTGCCTGATTGAGAATATCTTTATAATGGAAATCGGTGTGCACTTTTAACCCTGTTACAATGCTTTATGTCTGATTAACGTATTAAAGGGACTCATTCAACAATAGGCTTTTGCAGACAGAAATTAAATTAATCTGACTTTATCACAACACCTTTATTAACAACATCAAACAGAGGACTAGTATTTGATTACGAGAAGCAAATTCCAATAAATTGATATACAACAATTCCAAAATGAGGTAGGAGAATCATTAGATGGGAAAAAAAAATGGCTGAACACTTGTAATGCATTTTTGGTTATCATCATTACTTTCCACTCACCTTGCAAGTTGCAAGCTGGGCATTTCCCCAACTCAAGGAAAAGATAAACATCTTGCACCAAAATCTGCAGGTGGAGAGTTTACATTTCCTTCTGGCTCCAAACAATGGGAATTGCATGAAGCAAGGCTCAGAGATGACCTTCCTGGATGTTTTTTAGCCTCTGCTGGGCAAACCCTTTTGGGCCCATCTGCACTGAGCTCCTGGTGCCATTTTGCTCACCAGAGCCACCCCAGCAGCCCCATTGCCCTCAAGTGCCCTCTGCTCCAGGGCTTTTGGGCTGTCCCTCAGGGAGGGGACAGAGGATGGAGGACTTAGATACCAGCACAGGCAGCTGGGTATCTACAGAAATACCTGCACTCTGCTCTCTGGAGAGCCGCAGCATGAGGGTCATTTCTACACTGATACAGATCAATACCTGCAATCCAGGAGTTAATAAGCTTTAGAAGGACATAACTTAGAGCACATCAGTCACCCCCAAGTTATCCTCAGTAACCACCCGGCTCTCCAGCTGGCTCTCTCCAGGTCACTGGCTCAGAGCACTGTCTCAACCTTTGCCAGTAGCATGGAAGAGAACTGGGTGTGAAAATTTATTAGGTTAGAAAGATACACCTGCATAAAGAATTGCAAAATTTGCCAACAGTTGCCTTGCTTTTTCTTTTCTTTTTATTTTTAAACAGAAATAACTCTGCCCAAGTAGCTGTAGGCTATCAGCACAGCTTTCTGCAGCCAGCCTGCTCTTGCTTAAACAAATCTTTGGAAGAATAATGCAGTTAGCAGCAAACTTCACCTACTGAAAGGAGGCTCCATGCCCTCGGGGGCTCATTAGTGGGGCAACATAACAGGTAGGGATGGAAAAGGCCACCAGTTCTTTTTGCAGGAGCCTGATAAGGCAGTGAGGACCCAGCAACGAGGGGTGCCCCACTGCAGCAGATGGATGAAAAATCTCCCTCAGTTGTTTGCTGAAATTTTTTTCCCAGCGAAACATATTTAGCATCTTTCATGCCTGGTACTCAAAGCCACTTTACAAAAAGATGCAAAAAATGATATAATTCACAGCACCACACACAGGCAGAGAATTCAAAATGAAGCAAACCACTCATTGCAACCCAGCCCCTCATCCTCTCCAGCGCAAAACAAAACACCGCTGCTCCGCCCGGGCAGCTCTGGGCACTATTTCTGCTTTGCAGAGGGCCGCTTTTAAGTTTCTGGTTTGTTCTTTCATCAGCATTGCTAATGGGAGAGATAGTTCTGGTTTTAAGGCAGCAACACTCACGGGGGTTACTGTCACTGGAAGTAAACTCAGCGCTGTTAAGATGAAGGATGCCCGGTGAATGACCCCGGATGGAGGCCTGAGTGGAAACTGCAGTCACGGATAATGAGGCCAAAAGAGGGTTTAGCGCAAAAAGAGATGGATACTGGTGAGCACAACTCTGGCGCTGCAAAGCTGCGGGTCTAAGCAAGGATAAAAATCTTCAGGAAAGGAAATGGGCCAGAATGTATTTTGCTAATAAAGCATCTATGTTAAAAGGGGTTGCAGGAGGCGGCAGCAGTCTGGGCAGCAAGCAGGGAGCCATGTCTGCAGGGCTGATGCTCGGGGGTTTAATCTCTCTGGTAGAAGAAAGATGTGTGGGCAGTTTTAACAGACAATTCCACAGGCAGCTCCACCACTCCACGGTAAGTGTACAGGGCAATGGCACGTCTGGAGGGACTGAGTTAAATAAGAATAAAGGTAGTTCATGCCATGGATATCACTGCTCTGCAGGCTCCTCAGAAGCCAGGGGGATCAGCCCACACCTAACAGCCTCCTGTTTCTGTCATGCACCAGCTTGTAGCATCCTTCAGGTAAACCAAATCTACATCTCAGCAAGGACCCAGAGCGTGTGGCTGGTTTAACTCTGAAGGAAGTTCAGCTGCAAAGCTCATTTGCAAATAGAGCCCCAGTGAAAAGGCTGTGCCCCAGCCCCGCCCTTTCAGAGGGGCAGCTCCTCCCTGGCCAGCACCTCTCCCACAGTTTTTGATGCAGACGAAGCCTCAAGACACCCGGAGGGAATTTTCTGATGCTGTGAGATCTTTGGTTCAGAATGAAACTCAGGTTTTTTCTGCTTAAATCCAATCTATTTCAAAACCTCCCATTATGTCCTTGACCATTACAAATTATTAAAAAGTCAGACAGCCTGAAATTTCAAAGCCTGAAGCTCAGAGGTGAAGGAACAGGCACCCCATACATCCCCTCCCGCAATGCTTTGCACGGCATGACCACCAGCTCCCTCCTCTCCTACATCCCAAAGCATCCCAGGTTCAGCTGTCCAAGCCAGCTGTGATGGGAGCCAGGAAAAAGAAAAGAGATGGGGGGAAAAAAAAAAAAAAAAAAAAGAAGCTGTTCTGTGCAGTGAAGAAAGCTGCAAAACATTGCAGAGCTGTGTACCCTCATTTCCAGCTGTTAAGACTGTATCCTGCCCCACTAACTCTGGGAGCTCTTTGTACTGCTGCCAGGGCATCTCAGAACCAAATACCTTTTTAAACACTCAGGAGCCAGTTGCAAAACAACAAATTAGCTCCTCCACTAAAACAAGGAACACGCCAAGCCACAGTACACGCAGACAGCTACACAGAACCAGTAATTAATCTGCATGAGGTCTTCAGGCTTGTTCTGACTTCAGCTTGGAAAAGATGCAAGACATCCCATCACACGCAAACCTGTGTGCATCTCGCTTGCAGTGCAGCCAACATGTGATCTGAAGGGAGATCAAGCCAGGCTCAGTGGGTGCTCTGTGATATTCCCAACCATAAAATGCAGCAGCCTTAAAAAGCTCTTTTTTAGCTGCAGAGTAGTGGGCATGAAGTTGCCACTAGCCAAGTGATCTGTCTCAAGACTGAAGTCAGCAGATTCATGTGATCTTCAGTGCGAAGCTGGGTTGGACATCAAACACTCTGTCAAAGGATGCTCCACGTGCTGCCATGTGTGCATGCAGGGAGGAAGGGGCACTGTCAGCAGTTACCTTCTACTTCTTATTTTAAAAAAAGGCCTCACTGCAAATTCCCTTGTAATGGCACATCTCAGAGGCCAGAACACGTCCAGTTAAAAGGACAAAGGGAGAACAAAAAAGAAGAGTATTATCTAAAAATTTACAAGTAGAAGCAAAATCAAATGCTATTTTAAAATTAAACTTCTGCTGATGTTCAGTGCCACCTCCTCTGGCTTTGCAGTGACAGGTTTGAGCATCACTGGCTGCTGCTTCCACCCAGCAGCTCTGCAGAGTCCCACACACTCAGTCTGCTTCATCCAGACCCAATTCAGTGACAATTTGACTCAAAGCCTGGCCATGCCCCCAGGGCAAGCAGGAGAGCACACCACCATGCCACTTTGCCCACACTGGAAAAGGACAACCCTGACCAAAGACGTGCCACCCTGCATCCTCCCAGGCAAAATTCTTGCTAGCAGGGAATTAATTAATTAATTGTGACACCAGTGGTCTCCCTCCCCAGGCCAGACAAGAGGTAAAGCTTTCACCAGGCTGAGAATAACCTCTGAGTCTCACTCCCCTGGAGAGGCAATCGATGGCCAAGAGCATTCATGCCAAAGTCCCTTCCAAGAAAGAGATGCAGGCCCCTAATTTGCTACTGCATATTTGAATACTAAACTAGAGATTTCAGTCCTGCAGCAGTGTGCCAAAATAGCTGGATCAGAATTGTTGGTACTTGGTTACAAAAGTGGAGGCATGGATAACTTTTACCCTTACTCTTTCGGCACCAGCCAAGCCAACAGCTTGGGGATTTCTAGCTCAAAATCAACACCTTGAAATTCAGGGCTTTGCCATATGCTTCCACAAGTGTCAGAAAATCTTTCCTACCTGAAACCTCTTCAGACAACTAATCACAGTACTCCCAAGGTCTTTTCACAGAAATGGGAATGCTGCTGATACTGCCCCTCATAATAAGGTTTATTTTCATCCTGCAGGGAGAACAGATGCTTGCTTTACCACGCTTATCAGGCACCTTACACTGCCTATCACAAAATGGATAAGAAAATACACAATACACACACCTTGGGATAGTTCTGAGGAGGTCTGAGATCACTGAAAACCAAAACTTAAACTTTTTTTCCCAGCTTTAAGTGAAAAATGGAGCTAGCTACCAGAGAGTATTAGAGAATAGCCTGAGGATTAAACTTTGCCAATAAAGAACTTGAAAATACAGAGGCTGTACATCCAGCTGACTCTCCCAGGAGAGATGCCAACAAAAAGCAACCCACATTAAAAGTACAAAGAAACCGATCTCGGCGTCTCAGAGGGAAGGACTTCACTAACAGCGCTGTAATTTCAAAGCTTTCCCCACAAATCTCTTGCCAGCTCTAGTAGAGACAGAAAAATCCATTAGCAGATAGGAAAACTCACCGGAGCTCCCTGCCAGTGCAACCTGCTGAGCAAAGCAGCTTCCAGCAAGTCACCAGGTGAGATGGCCCCAAAAGCAGCTCCTGGGCAGTATTTGGGCAAACCAGCTTGGCATCAGTGTGCTGCCAAATGTACTCAATCACTGTGTATGGCAACAGGTGATATTTTCATTCCTGGGTGCCAGAAGTCCCTTTATTCACATATTCTTGATTTTCAACCCTGTGTATCTGCTGGAACTGCTGTTTTGAACACACACTGCAGCAATGCTTCTGTGGTGCTACAATCAACCAAAGTACCTCGTTATCTTTACAACATGCTCATGAACACCCTGCCAAGATTCCCTAAAAATCTAGGGAAGGGAGGGACCACTTTTCCTGATTCTGAGGCTTCCCAAGGCCATCAGAGCTGGGTTCACACCAAGCACTCTCCCTGAGCCAGGTGAGATGAGCACTTCAGCTTTGGGATACATCAAACCCAGCCTGCACAATGGCATCACCTCCACAGCACCCCAGCAGCACAGCCATATAACCCAGTTAACCCAGACCTGAACAGTCTTTGAAAGGTGTTTGCAGGAGAGTAAAGCAGCAGGGATCTGCTCACAGGACAAGCACATTGGGAATTTCATGCTGTTCCCATACAGCACTGGCACCTTTCTGCTTCCCTCCTTCTGACGAGCGCAAGGGGTTGAACAAAGCTCCAGTTAATTTTGCAATTTAATAGGATTTTCTAGAAACTCAGTCATCAGTTCTGAGTGGAAAAAAAAAAAAAGGACTTTGCTGAGCTCCCTGCTCTCTCCTTTCTAGGCAGTGCTCTGCAGGTAGAGCTGCACAAACGACTGCAATGGGAGCAGCAGGGGCTGGGCAGCTGGGTTGCATCAAAAACGGGGTAGGCAGCAGGCTGAGGGAGGGGATTCTGTCCCTCCACTCCAGTGAGACCCCACCTGGAGTAGCTCCTCCAGCTCCAAGGCCCCCCAAGATAAGAAGGACATGGACCTGTTGGAGTGAGGGTGACAAAGCTGATCAGAGGTGTGGAGCATCTCTGCCATGGAGACAGGCTGAGAGAGGTAGGGTTGTTCAGCCTGGACAAGAGGAAGCTGCCAGGAGACCTTACTGCACCTTCCAGTGCCTCATGGGGCTCCAAGAGACTGGAGTGGGACTTACTACAAGGGTATGGAGTGACAGGACAAAGAGGAAGGGTTTTCAGCTGGCAGAGGTTTAGATTGGATATTAGGAAGGAATTCTGGACTGTGAGGGTGGGGAGACCCTGGCACAGGCTGCCCAGAGAAGCTGTGGCTGCCCCATCCCTGGCAGTGTTCAAGGTGATTGGGGCTTGGAGCAACCTGGTCTGGTGAAAGGTGTCCCTGCCCATGGCAGCGGGGTCAGGACCAGATGATCTTTAAAGTCCCTTCTAACCTAAACCATTCCATGATTCTAACCTCAGAGATCAACTTTTACGTGTGTAAGACCCCCTGACTGTCTCCCTTGTAATTCCAATAACAGAGAAAGCATTAACTTTTGGAGGTGCTGGGGTTGAATATTTTATTAAGCTTATTTGTACTGCATCTCTCCCAGTTGTCTTGGTTTGTCATAAAAAGCACAAAGAGATTGACTAAAATCATTCTTCCCTGCACTCATGATTAAAATATCTACAAGAGGTGGACATACTAGACAGATTTTCAACAAGGGAAAAGGTAGGAGATTAGAAAATTAATATAGATATAGGCCTAGACAGCAATCTTTTTTCCCAGTGTGCCCTGAGAGTCAGCCTCCTTGATAAAGTATTTTAATAGCAGGTTTTAGGGGTGAAGTTTTTAAGCAGACAAATTGTAGAAATAATAAAGCCCTAACACACACCACAGCTGACAAATTAGCTACTAAAGCAAGGCTTGGGATGGGAACTGTTTACTGCCACATTACTAAATTCACTCTTCTGCACTGCTGTTTACAGACCAGGAACAACACACAGGCTCCCATTTAAATGCATGCCTGGAGACACAGTTTCCAAAAGCAGATTTACAGCAGTATGACTTCCTCCTCTTGGGGACTGCAGAGCTCCTTAGAAACCCAGCTGGAGGCTCTGCAACACCTCTGGAGCTCAAGTTCATGTGCCCTTTGTAGCCAGGTCTGCTCCAAGCCACAAACGGGTCCAGGTCTGTGTGGGAATGCCCATACCCAGCCTAGGGGTGGGTGGCAAGGGGGAATAAGGAACAAATGGAGGGGGAATAAGGAACAACCACATGGAGAAAAGATGCTCAGTCAGGTAACACGCCTGAGGATCTGAAATACCAGCAGGGAAAACCACTGCTGCAGAAATGTTGCCAATGCTGTGAAAAACAAAAGAAGCCCAAAGGACAAACAAGGGCAGTAGTGTTGTTATTCATGGTATAATCACTACGGGCATGGAAGATAAGTTTTCCATAATTCCAGAGGATTTTAATGACAATTAAATAACCTGTCATTATTCTTAATACCATGCAGGTGAACTGTACTTTGCCTACAGAGGCAGTGGTGGCCAAGGTCAGTAATTAAAGAGGTCAATATGAGAAGCCAGGGCGAGTGTAAAAACTCATATTTCCAAAGACAACCCCTGTGGCATTTCATACTTTGGTATGACTACAGTGTCTAAAAACAATCATATTTACAGAATAACAGTAAATATAACTGTTTGCTTCCAGGTATATTCTTTGAAACTCAGTATGTGCTGATAAGTTTAACAGAGAAACTTTCATCATAGCACAGCTAAATAAAGAAAGTTGTATTCTATCATTTACAAAGTAATATCTTACAAAGATATTTACCCCAGATTACCCCAGGTCCTGATGCAGCTCAGCTCTTAGAGTCAGCCCTCTGCAATACTGTAGTTAAGACTGTCAGTGCTTCCCTTATTGCCTTATTTCTCCACCGAACAGCTCATATCCTCACTTGTAAAAAAAAAGTTGCTCTGGGCCCTGGTCTGACATAGAACCCTTAGCTGAGCAACACCAGTGTTTTAAAAACAAGCTTCAAAAACCCAGTGGCCATTGTTTTCTGGTGACAATTGCCAGGCAACTGGCTTGTTTGGCTTGGATTTTTTCTCCTTCACTCCAATAATGCAAAATGTCTCTAGAGCAAAGAAACTAATCACTGAAGTATTAAATAATCAAGAGGAGTTATGTTTAAGTAAGCACCTAGCTACACATGGCACTAATGAATTCCAACAGCTTTACCAAGTACAAAAGCACTGAAAGGTTTTGTAATGCCCGGTGATTTTTTATTGTAAAGGAAGTCAATTTATGTTCTGGTTTGGCAGAGGATGGGCAGATTGTAGCTCTGCTGCTTTGTGTTGACTTTAGTGGCGCTCCATCTACTTGTCCTCCCACAAACACATTCTCTGCAGACAGATCAAGGTATCAATATTCAGTAATCTAAGGGACAGTCATGTTTGTTCACTATGTACATGACATCTCCAAGAAAAAGTGCAGTTTTGTTGTCGTGCCAATAAAAGAAAGATGGGAGAACAAACACTGATCCTTTCAGGACCCTACAGCAGTGCCCAGGTCTGTGCTCACAAAACCTGGCACACAGCCCACTTGCACAGTGCTTCTGCTCTGCCTTAGCACCTACAAGCATGGTGGGTTCACTGATGCAAAACATGTTGGATGCTTTTGCTCACAGTTGAATATGTCAATGAATCTTTTGAGATTAAACAGGCTCACTCTACATGTAGAAGTAAGTTTTGTTTCTTACTGCCCTGGAAATGCCAACTAGGCTTAGAGTTGAGATGGGTTTTCTCTAATTATCAACTGTAACATGAAATCTCCATCTCACCTGAACTCAAGGTAAACCTACAGTTATGTCTCTGCTCCATTGCTGTTCCAGAGAGGGCTGACTGATGGCTCTGGCTGATGGGAGAACAACTTCCCCTGGCTCCGTGGCAGCAGAGCTGCTGCTCCTGACCACCAGCTGGACCCTCCCTGCACAAGCAGTGCTTGGCAGGCTGCTGTGAAACAGTGATTTTCTGCAGAAAGGGACTCAGGCAGGTTGAAAGCCAACGTCATGCACTGTACCCTGGAGTTTAACATGCTGCCCACAAGTCCTGCCTGGGCCCATCTGCCCCGTGACCAACACCCAGCCCAGCCACAGACTCCCCCTGGTCACTGCAACACAAGAGCCATCCAACTCAGTGTAACTGCATCCCTAAACCCCTTCTAAGCAGTGGAGAAAGCTTGCTCCATGTGAGCCAAACTACCTGGGCTGGGAAACCACGTTATTTCACAGCCTGCACAAGTGTGGTGGCTGAGCAAAGCCAGCAGAGAACAGCACAAAGTGCTGCTGGCTTCATGCCACACAGCTCAAAACCCATAAGCCGATACATTTCCATGGTCCCCCCAAAAAGATAAGAGTTACAGTGCAAGTAGAACAGTGACCTACATAAACAGTTCTTTTGTAAACAGGAGTCAAGAATGGCAGGAACAAGCAGCTGACAGGGAAACAGTGCCAGATTTTAATCATCTTTGGCTTTAAGCAAACTATTACAACACTCCCGCACCTTTGCCCCATCTCCAACTCTTCCCTACCTACATGGAGCAGCTCAGTTGTGTCTCAAGAAAAATCTCCTCTGCAGAAAAAGCTTTATATTATCACAGTACGTTTGTCCTTGGTGTTCAAATGGAGCAGCAGGATTTTCAGAACAAGATAGCCTCAGTTTCTCAGGAGGCTGAGAAATCCCCACAGTGAGTTTTTAAAGAGTCAAGTAAAAATAAGAAATAATCTCATTAAATGCAGCCAAAACAGGAACAAGTTACTAAAAGATGGAGAATCAGCTCTTCTTTGGTAAATCGGGGGATGCTACAGCACATGCCTCTGCTTGGCATCTATTTGGAGGTACATTTTAGTGATGTTAAAGGAGGCAGGGGATACCTGGAGAGCAGGCCCAGCCTTTCAGAGCTACCCAGGGGAAGCACAGCACTCAGGGAAAATCGAAGACACTGGGACATCTCAGCTCCCAACCTCACACCCCAGGGAGAGTCCAGACCCTTCTGCTCTGACAAACCTCTGAAAAGAGGCAAAGCCCTTAATGGAAACCCAGGCCCTGCAAACACCAGTTTCAAATGCTACCAAAAAGGTTTTTGGGAGATCAGAGGGGGTGGGAAGGGGTTGGTAATTGGAGCATTTGGGTTTTGTTTGGCAGGAGGAAAGGGACAGCTTGGTTTCAACACAAAGAGTTCGTGCACAAGCCACGGCAGAGAGGAACTGCAGAGAGCTACTCACAGCTGTGGAGAGCTTCCCCTCGTTCTTCTGCGCGTGGACGATGGCATCGCGCACCACGGAGAACAGGCCCAGGAGGACGTGCTCCATGTCGTAGATGCCGTGCATGCCTCTGGTCAGCCCCTCCAGGGACCCAATGTACTCCTTCCAGAGGTGATGGATCTCCAGGACGCCCGCCAGGCATCCCTGCATCACCGCCCCGCAGTAGCTGGCACAGGGCTTGGCCAGGAGCAGCCCCTGGCAGTGGGAGCAGTACCACATCTTCAGCAGCGCCCGCCCACAGTCCTTGCTGAATTTCAGGTGGTCAGTAGTGTTTATCACCTCGATCCCCAGGTTCAGCGCCTGCAGAAAGACTCGTGTGGCCTGCAGGGACTTGGACACCTGCGTCATCATCGTCTTCGGGTAGCTCCCAAAGACTCTGAGGTCTCTCCTGGCCGCCCGCAGACATTCGGTCATTTCCGCAGAGGGATCGGGGAAGCCAGGACTAATCAAGTGAGAGTAAACCAAAGGGAATAAACTGTCAAAAAATTCATTTATCATGTCATTGACACTGATGTCAGAGCCCAATATGTACAGCGAGATATCAGTAAAAAGTTCTCCAACAAATTTAAGAGCCTTGGGCCCCATGCTCTGGTAGTAGGTCCTAAACATGCTGTTGGTGAAGTTTCTTGCATGCCGCACTACAATTTCGAAGGCTTCTGCAAAACAGAACAACAACAAAATATGTTATTAAGAGATGGTGAGCCCAGACACAGGGAGGATCATGTTCTACCACATCACTGCTGCCAGGGCTGGCCCCATCCTGCCTGCCTTGGGTCAAACACCTGCTGGCAGCCGTGCCTGCTGCAAAACACCCGCATCAGCAATTTCCAGGGGAAATGCATAAATCCTTTAAACAGAAGCTACATTTCAAAATGGCAAAAAAAACCCCTATGATCTAGTTAACATTTCAGCTTTTAAAGAAAATATTGATTCAAGAAAAGGGCTAGACTGCAATTTCTTTCTCTCCCCCCTTTCATATTGATTTGAAATTAACAGGAATTCTATCTCCAGACTTAATTTAAGGCAGAGATAAATGTCGGACAAACTGTACAGTGTTTAAAATTAGGAAACAGTAAACGCTGACATTCCATTATGAAAAGGAAAATATTTATAGGAGTTTAATCACAGACAATATTCTGACTCAATCCCCAGCAGGTACCCAGCACCAAGTGTCCTCAAAGCCACTGGAAAAGCCCCCACAGTGCTGCAGTTCTCCCAAATCCACCAGGCTCACTTTGGCTGCAGGTCCAATGTTTCATCTGCCCTGATGTGAGCTGCTGCATTGTCCAAAGTGATGCTGAGAGCCAGTGGTGCCATGTCCACCTGTGGGTGCCCAGCCAGGAACACTCTCATACATACCAGGCTGTCCCACACTGTCCCATGACATTCAAATTTTAGGCAGAGGCTGTCATTTTGCTAGGAAAAACCACAGTACATTTCCCCATTTCTACCTTCAAAGGCTTAGGACTTTCAGCCCACATCTCCTCCACAAGGTGAGCAGGGAAGCCCCCCCAGTCACTGCACAGTTGTTCCTTTAATTATAGCCCTCCTCATCAGGAGGCTTCCAAAATACCCATACCCCACTATATAAGGGCAACGTAACTACACACACACCAGTTTGCATCTTAAAGTGTTAGAAGGGGAGGCCATCAGTGCAAACTAAAGTCTTTCTCTTTGGCCAGCTTGCTTTACCAGCCTGTGTCCCACCCTCCAGGGTACTATCCATAAAATGCTAAAATTAACGAACAGCCTTTCAGTTCACAGGTCACTGACACCCCACAATGTAACTGCTCTCGACTCTGTCACTCTGGAAACACACATCCTGGCTCAATTTGCATGAAAATTATTCATGTTCAATAATTAAAGGGAATGTTTAATTTTTAAAGCTGTAAGAGTTATTTCTCCCATTTGTTAAAGCTGGAATGCAGCTGAGCATGGCCTGACACATCTCCACAGGGGTTCAGTATCAACACTATCACAGGCAACATAAGGCCTTGCTGCTCACCCTGCATAACCTCTAGCTTACTCAAGAGCTTTCAAGACCATCACATCTCCAGGACTTCCAGCTCTTTCTTCCTGGGTGCACCCTTTTCAGGGATGCCTGGAAGGACAGGGTGCTGTTGCTGCACCCCACCCCAGCATGCAGAAAGCTGTGGTGTAAGCAGTGATCAGAGCAGAAATTACTGATACACTTCTGCAAACAGTGTCTCCATCCCATCTGGTGCCTACACACCTCCCAGGCATGCTGCTGAAGCATTTTGTCCACAGCTCCAGACACTCACACCAGGACTGTCCCAGCAAGCCAAGAACAACCATCTGCGTTCCCAGTGACAGCAATCCTTCCTTCCTCACAGCACAGACCGTGGGATGCAGCTGTGCAAGGACACAGGGCCCCTCTCTCCCTGCCTCCCTCGCCATGACAGCCAGCATCCTGCTCCTCACCCCCAGACAGAGGATGGCACAGCTCTCCAGGCAAGACAGCAGCAAGTGTGACACAGACTGGGCTCTGCAAGCAGAGCAGTTGCACTGCTACACTATACGAAATGCTGGTTGTACTACTAAAAGTTTTAAAACAAAGAAAAGAAAGTCTCTTTAAAGAGGACACATGGATTACAAAACTTTTCCCCCTCCTCTTTATTCTCAAGAACACCAGAATAGCTTTTACCTCAAAAAGCACAAAGAACTTTTTGGACCAGTGGTTTTTTTTTGACAGCAGTGGAGACGGTGCCAGGATTTTCATGCTGTGCCTCACCATTCGCCTTTACCCTCTTCTCTGTTAGTTCCCTTTAGAAAAAGTCATCACTCTTCCGTTTTCTCGCTCCTCTGTGCTTTGCCAGTTATCATCAGAGCCAAAAGACTCTTCGCTGATTAGAAAAATATTCCAAGCTCCTATGCAAACCTCCTACGGCGAGAAGGGCTTCAGAAAGGAATGGAGAACAGTGGTGTATCAGAAGAGCATGCACACACAGTCCCACTGCTTTAAAGGTCATGACATGCACATAATTTTTATCGTAATAACTGGCTGAGAGTGTCTATTTTATGCGCCTTGGAGCTTTTGCATATATCCATTAGAAAGCGCAACAGGGACTATAAAAGCATATGGAGACTCCTGCTGACCTATTAATAGATGCAAGAAATAATAAAACTTTGTAAAAAAGAAGTCTTACACATCCAAAATCTCTCCAACTCCCACAGTAGCTGCTTATTCTGAAATATTCCTCGGAAAGCGCTGGCTGCAGGAATTCTAAATCCCCAGCTGCCAGCAGCTGCAGTGACCCTCAGCCAGGCTCTGAGCACTTCAAAGGGGAGGAAACTTTGTGGGTCAGTCCCCTGTGCTCCCACGAGGGAACCTCACAGGGACACGGGGGGACGCTGCATTACAGACCTGACACAGGCTTCTGATCCCCCATAAAATCCCACAGCCTGGATTTGCTGATGGTAAAATCTGCCCCACTCATAACACGGCATTACTGAAACTCATTGCTGGAGGATAATTCAATCTTTTCTCTCTTCTTTTTTTTTTAATTTTTATTTCAAGGATATTTTCAAAAGCTGCCATTTAAGGCAGCTGTTTTGCAGGTCTGGCTGAAGCAGTGTGAATACAAAGCAAAGCATCAGACTCGCCCCCAACTTCAGCAGGCAAAAACACTGCACAGCTGAGCAGGGCTCACATTTTGCAATCTCCATCACTGTAGAGTACACACACGGATGCACACACAGCAGAGTATAAGACGTGTTCCTTTAAACACATTAGCAACAAAAGAAAGGCTCAGGATAATCTCCATCCTTTAATGGATGCAGTGAGAAACACAGGGACAAAGGATGAGGAAAAGGCAGATGTACTTAACACCTTCTTGGCCTTGGTCTTTAATAAAACCAGTTTTTCTCCAGGTACCCAGCACCCTGAGCTGGAAGACGGGGATGGGGAGTAGAACAAAGTCCCCACAATCCAAGAGAAAATGCTCAGGGCTCTGCTACACCACTTAGATACACACAGACAGGGCTGGATGGGATCCAGCCAAGGGGACTGAGGGAGCTGGCAGAAGAACTCACGAGGCCACTGTCCATCATTCACCAGCAGTCCTGGTTACCTGGGGAGGTCCCAAGTGACTGAGCATGTACAAGGCAGCCAGTGCATCAGGCCCAGCCCATGGGTTCATGGTCCTGCTTGACCAATCTCATCTTCTTCTATGATAGGTGAGCAGCTTGGTGGATCAAAGAAAGGCTGGGGGTGTTGTCTACCAGGACTTTAGGAAAAACTTTGGCACAGTTTCCCACAGCATTTCTCTTGGAGAAGCTGTCTGCTTGGGGCTTAGACACCTGTCCAGGAAAGAGAAACCAAGGGAGCATTTGCATGATGAGAGCCAGAGCATCATCACCAGCCAAGCACTGTACCCTGGTACTGTGCATCTCTTGACTGCCTCAGTCAAGGGCAGTTCATCAGGACTCCCAAAGGATGAATTAAACAGCTGAACCTACTCTAGACCACAGATATCACTCACTAGTTGAAAAGCACAGGCTATTACTTATTTTTCAGGCTAAACTCTTGCTGAAGTACCTGGAGAGGAATTGCTGCCCGATCCCAGCAGCCAGAAGGGAAGGACTAAGCTTCTTTCAAAGTGCAAAAATTCCCCAGAACACAGCCCAGGGAGAGCTGCGTGGCCGCTGCAACCCGGCAATTAGAGAAAAGAAATTCTAAAAGAGCATAACAGTGCCCTGAGTGGGGATTACTGGCAGGAGAAGGAAATCGCTGCGTTCTCAGCCCAGATAATAAGAGTCTGCTGCTTAGTAAAAATGCCAGCTTTCCTGAGAAAGCACGTTGGCTCTTAAGCTGCAGCAAACTTCAAAGGGGTCGGCGGCGGGCCGGAGGAGCTCCGGATTAACCTACTGGCTGCCCCAGGCTGCAGGAGGCTCCAGCCCAGTCTGCCACTTGATGGGTTTATTTAAGAGATTATGTGCTGCCATTGCCCAAGCCACAAGGAGCCGGTACAAGTGACCCCAGCAAGCCATTCCCATACGGCATCCCACTGGAGAGGGGAGAGCCAAATCCTGATGGCAGCTGCAGAGCTGGGGCAGCTACAGCGATGCACCTCCAATTCCAAGCTCAGCAAGTGCTGCTGCACAAGCAGCTGAAGGTGTTTAGAAAGGTGAAACAAGGTCTGTCCTCCTTCTGCCTCCAACGCCAGCTCACCAAAGATCAGCACCACAGGAGCCACATGGAGCCACCTCCACACACCACTGTGACCACTGGGAGGAGGGACAGCGGGGTCCCACCGTGGCAGTCAGGCACCAGGATGTGCCATAGGCTTCATGCTGCCCCTCCAGTAATGTGCTGCTCTGGTTCTGCTGTAAAGAGAAGCTTCCAACAGGGACAGCTGCCCTTCTCAGGGTGTCACACAGCACAGCAATCAAGTCCTCTTTGGCAAAGGCTCAGCAAAGGTGAAGGGGCTGCACAGCAAAACCTCATCATTCACGGGCACCTGGGAAAGAACGAAGATAGGTGGAGGTGCAGGACTGTGTGACCCATGCACCCCATAGCACACAAATACCAAGGCATTAGAACTGTGCCTACCACGTCGATTTTCCTGTATCTTCACATCTAGACACGTAAATCCTGCAACCATGAACTCTCTCTGAGCAGGGAAGCTCCCACCATGGCTACTCCCACTTACTCTCAGGAGCTGAGCTCACAGCTCCCATTTGCACTTCTACAAAGGATGGTTTGCTTAAAAACTTGCCTCCCTACACATAGTCTTATCTTGACCACCAAGATATCTCTCCCCAGTGGGGAACTACAACCTTACTTATTCCACTACCAAGAGCCAGTAACAGCAAGGATCAGGGCTTTTTGAGGGGAGAAAATCAGGCAAATAATTCTAGACAAGGCCATGGTGTCACCACCATTTCCCTCAGAAAACTCCAGGGCCATCTCCTCCAGGAGTTTGTGGCAGAGTGGTGAATCCTCATGCACTATCCCAAACTGTAAAATGAACAGAAAACTGATTTCTGTGCAGCAGACCCTGAGGTCAACACGGATCACTGGCAGTCAGCTGAATTTCCCTCTGCAGATGATGATGTATTTTGTGATTTCCTGCACCTTCCCCAGGATGCTGCTGCTTGGGAGCACTACGGGCTGCAAATGTGGCACACAGAGATTCCCTGCCCTGCACATGGGACCATTTTCAAATCTTACCAGCTCCACAAAATGCACCTTACATGCCTTTTAGGTATGAATGTGCTCCTCCTCCCACAATGAATCTCATCTGTGATGCAACTGCTCCGGGGCAGCAAGTGACCCAGCTCCTGAAGCTCAGTGCATTTGCTGAAGTCCCTCTTTCAGGCTTGGATGGCTCTCCTCATGTCCCTGGGTTTGCTCCCCAGGCCTGTCCCTGGAGGGTCCCTGCTCACAGGGCCTGACACCAAACTCTCTGCACAAGGCACAGCAATAACTGCAGGGGTCAGAGAGCCTCTGGTCTGGCCAGACCTCACCTGCCTTGGCTCCACCTGATCCCTGGCACGTCCCTGCTGATGGCAAAACTTCTCCCTTCACTTCTCAGGACACAAATAACAAATCATCAGGAGAGAGCTCAGCACTGGAATCTCTCAGCCCACAGGAATCATTTTCACCCTTAGACAAAAGCATGGGTGTCCAGGCAAGACACTGGAATATTAATCAATTCATTAATTTCATCTGTTCCCAATGCAAACACTGCATTTCTTGCAGGCCCAAGGTTCCCAAAGCCTTAAAAATCCCTTACGTCTAAAAGCCAAAACTGCTCAGCCCCTCAAAAACACTACCAACCCTCATGGACTGCAATTCAAATGTTCATCAAGGAAATGCTAAAAATTTGGGTGTTTGTAAGCTCAACCAAGTATTTTCTGACCTGGCTCTTGCTGTGACACCGCTCAGAAGTAGCAAAGGAAGCCAGAGGAATGAGCTTCTAAGAAAGAGCCAGAGTGTGCTCTAAAAAGAGGAAATGCTTCTTTAATATCTCCAATGAATTAGACAACTTCAGCCCCATCACAAGAGCCTGTGTTCCCAAAACACAGCAGAGCTCACCAAGAGAGGAACAACTGTTTGCAATAACGGCCTGGCTGCCACAGGCACTACTGGTGAGATGAACCCCAAGTCATTTTTCAAACAGCAGGTAATATTTATTTACCAACTTGGAAAAGGTTTGCAATATATTGAGCAGAAAGGAAACAAAATCTAAGAGAATTTCCCCTGGCAGCAATAAGAGCAGCCTCCAGATTTGTTCCGTTATGATTTACACTACACTGCAAGTTTTTAACAACATTATCTGGAGACAAAAGCTCTTCTAAGCAGTATAATTACTTTTGTCTATGGCATTACAAAACCCATCAGATGGTGCCACTGCTGCTCTTACAGGGTTTGTTTCACTGAGCACATTTGGGTTTAAAGCCTAGGAAATGCTTTTTTTCCAACTATGACACAGCCTTTTGGATTACTTTTACAATATTGTCACCATAAAAATTATGGTCTCAAGCTCCCAAGCTTATGAGATTAGCTTCAAAGCATTAGTAATAAAAAGTAGAACAATTCTGTTATTCTGTCTTCTTAATTTTAAGCCATCAAGGTTTGCACTTTCTACCTTAGCTCCATCACCACCAGTCCAAGAGAGCAAAGGTCCAGTCTTTAAATGAGACAGGGCTTTTTCCAGCTCCATGCCCACTGCCTTCACTCCCACAGGAGCCAAGCTACAAATTTCCGAGCCAGTGTTGCTCACCAGCCAATGCCAAATCCTTATGCTTTTGTCAGAAAAGCATCTTCTCCTAATTATGTGCTTCTATAAAAACACCAAGCTCCAAAGCCATTTATTTTTAATTGTTCAGCTTATATAGTGCCCTGGCAGTTTGAAATACACTCCCTGAAGTTTCTAATAACAATACTGTATGATCCATCTCATTACAGCCACTCAAACTGCCCTGAAAACGCGCTCCTGTTCCAGTCCAGGTAACAGTCCAACTGTCACACAATTAGTCACACTGTGCTTCTCCCATTTAATATTTATATTCTGCACACAAAAACTTTGTTAATGCAAACAGCAGAGCTCACCAACACAAGCTGCTACCAGCCCAGAAGCAAGGAAACAAGAAATGCTGGTGCCCACAGCTCCCCACTTCCAACCAGCCCCTCACCTGGACCAGACCCTGCCTGGAGGGAGCTCAGTGCAGTGCTCTGTACCCCACACTGGCATCCACAAGTCATGACAGCAAAAGGCAGGTCAGGGGTGCTGGAATGGACCACAGACAAGCAATATTTTTTAGAGGGGCACCAGGATGCCTTGAGAGATCCCTAGAGACCCTAGGGAGTACCCAGGTCAACACAGGAAACCTACACTCCACGTGAAAGTTAGAAAAAAACAAAAAAATCTCACAGCAAACACCTCACAAGAATGACTCTGCAGTAAAATCTTTCCTGGGGTATCACGTTTGTTGGCGTTTTTCATTAAATATTGGCTGCACATCCATTGTGTAATTTGTTTTCCCGAGCATCAAGAAAGATAACGCTTTGTGCCATGACAGATGTGTGAATGCTTAACAGATTCCTGAAAATTTAATAAAGACAAAGTTAAAAATGCAAACAGTCGAGGCTGGTGCAAGTGGTGGGTGAACATGATTCTTTATCAAAATCAAAGGGCAAGAGGAATAAGGGCCTGGAGAAGCAGGCTCAAATCAAGCCCTCGGAGCACAAGCTGGAAAAGTTGAGGAAGAGGATGCGAGAGGCTTCTGCAGCTAAAAGGTCGTTCTGGTACAGGTAAAGGTTGTGCTGTAACCTGCCAGATGAGAGAAACTCCTCTCCATGCCCCCCCGCCTCCTTCCTGATGCTGAAACCCACATCAGGCCCAGAGTTCAAGTTCACCTTCCCCATTTTTTTTTATCCCAAATACTTATTTTCTTTACTCCTAGTCTCTCTTACCTCTCCAATTTGCTGCAGAGACAAGAGACTCCATCTACAACTCCTATTTCAAGCCAGGTGCTCAGCCAGGGAGCACAGCCTATTGCAGCAGGAATAGCTACAAAAACCTTGGGAAGAAGACCTCTCTGTCCTGGGTAACTGAGCAGGTATCACAGACCCAAGCATTTTACCACTGCAAACACACATCTAGGATTGTTTTGTTTTTATTTTTAAACACAAAGCGCATTTCCCCTCCCCCCCAAAAAAACCCAAAATAAAAACACACGAAACCAAAAAAAAACCAAAACAAAAAACCCCAACAAAACAAAACAAACAAAACAACAACAAAACAATAAAGCCCCATTACCTGGTCACCCACACAGCCTTATTTTACTAATTGGAGGCTGCAACATCCACCTAATGGGGTTATGAAGATATCAAAAAAGCAGCATACCTCTTCAAAGATGAATGACAAGCCACACATATCAAGCAGAGGGCAAGTGATTTCATGCACTCCCACCCAAATTTACAAGCCAAGCATTTCTAAAGACCAGGACATCAGTTTGCATAATTCTTCCATTTACTTTAAACTAAAAGTTACAAGCAACTTCTGAAAAAATGCAAGCCTAGCAAATTCCTTTGTTCATCAGAATAAATGAAGATAAAGCAAGCCACCAGCTCAAATTGAGCTTGTACTCAAAAAGTCAAAAAAAATTCTTTGGAAGTGCATTGGTGTCAGTAACTTTAGAGCAAGGCATATCTGAGACGGGCTTTCCAGGCTCCCTTTCATTCCAGAGGGCTTTTATCAGCCTGTTAAGTCTCCAACAATGGAGAGCAGACTATTTATTTAAGCAGCAAATTCCTTCCTTAATAATCTCTCCTGGCCAAATTCTCTTTAAAGTTATCTCAACTGTCTGATGAAAAGCAAATGGCAGAAGATCAGTTCTTGATCCCTATAGTAACACGTAGGACTTGCACTTATATCAGGGCACCTGTTGACTGTTCTTTAGTCACTCCAGCCCCTTTATTTCTGTTATCAGTTTCCCACCTGTGCCGGCAGAACCTGGGAAAGCCATTTACTCAGTAACACACAGCAACCAACAGCGGTGGAACTCTTCCCCCTAAGGAGTGACTCTTTCCAAGACACAGAACAAGGTCCAGGTTCTCAAAAGCAATTCAGTGGTTTTCAAGCTACTTTTGTCTCAAGACATCTCAGAGAAAGATAGAGGTTTCCAACATGGTAATAAGACCATGGATCACCTCAGGAGCACACGTGCAACCAGCCACTGCGATGCTCCCTGGCAGCACCCGACCCACTGGGCATATGCAGAATATTTTAGCAGCATCTTGCCCGACAGGGAGCAGGGTACTCAACCCCACTCCTGTCTGAAACACCACGGGCTGACACAGGACACCACAGCCACAGCAGCACCCCTGTAACAGGACTCAGGGCATGCCAGGCACACAAACCTCAGGCACCATTTCCATCCTTTTAAAAAAAAAAAAAAAGAAAGACCTAACTATGGCCCCAGTTTCCAGCCTTAGCACCTTCCAAAACTGGACTAATTTCTTCTCTTTCTTCCTCTGTGGTACCTTGAGTGGAGCCCCTCAAAACACCAGTGGTTTTGCCAGGGGGAGGTTGGGAACTGTTCTGTTTGTTAGTGGAGGAGGGTGGTTTGATGGGTTTTTTGGGTTGGGTTTTTTGTGGGTCGTTTTTATTTGTTTGAGCGGGGGTTGTTTGCTTGGCTTTTTCAGGGGGTTGTTGGTTTGGGGGTTTTTGTGGGTTCTCTTTGTTTGATTGGTTTTGACTTTGTTTTCCAAGTTGGTGCATGGGCAGGTCCCAGTGCAGGGAGGAAGCAGAAGGTGGGACATCACGTCCTGGTGGCACCAGCTGAGCCCAAGGCTGGTCCACACCCAGCATTCCACAAGGCTCCTGCATCCTGCTTGTCCTGGCTCAAAGCCCTGGTTTGATTAACACTCATTGTACAAGGAAGATGTTTTATCATCTCCTTATTCCCCCCTGTGAGAGCAAGGCAGCCATTGTAACAGGAGCACGAGATGATAATTTGGCTCTCACGAGCCAGACTCAACCACAGCTGCCAGGAATCGATCGGAGGCTCCACTGCCTGCTCCAGAGAGGCTTTCCTTCAAGAACATGAATAATCCTCTGCAAAGTAATGGCACTATTCATCTCTGGAAAGTTCCTCACAGGCTTAAATCCCTTGCCCCATGGGGGCCACGTGTTCAGCTGCGTTCCCAGTAAATTAAAATTCAGCTTGCTCTTTCTTTGAAGAGGAACGTGGAGAGTATCGATCGATAAATTTACCAAAAGTTTTATGGCAGCTGCTTTTCTCAGTAATAGAGCAACCACTGCTTAGACATGGGCTAACGCATAATCTCCAGATCAATCTAATTTCTGATTTATAAACAATGATAACAAAAGGAGCAAGGACAAATATGCCTGGGAAAAAAATAAACAGCTTTTCCAAAGGGTACTTTCATCGTAGTCCTCTCAAAATAAAGATCACGTATTTCAAAGGCTGCATGTGGAAACCAACACAGAATATATTACCTCTAAAGCTGAAGGTTCATCTTCATCATTACACTGTTCTGACTTGTCTGTTCTGCAACTCTTGGCACGTGTGACCCTCTTGGTGGCATTTGTTAAGTATTAGCTGCTCATTATTCCAAAATCCCCTTTTTCCCAAGGAAAAGTTACCACCCAGAGAGACCTCCTGTCTGAACACTTCCACACAAGGTCTATGTCCATACTTCAAATGTTATGTCTATTATGGAGTCTTTCCTAGGTATGATAAACACAGGTCAGAAAAGACTATAAATCCTGACAATTTTTTCAATTACTGTGCATGTTAAAATGATGCCAACACAAATAGGTTTCAAGAGATAGCTGGAAGATCTATTAACTCACAGTAAATCTATTCAAGTTGGGAATTCATGCCTTGCAGAATTTTACCATTAGTCCTGAGAATTAGTTTATTGCTGGACAGGGAGGGCAGAGCCCATGAGGGTCATTTCAAAGACATACTGCACCATGGCCTTCTAAAATGGCCCCTGTGCAGGTATTTAATGTGTTAGTGAGCCTTTGAGTAAGTGCTTGCACACTTCCCTCTGCAGGCATCCTCCACTGAATAAGAAAAGGCATCACCTTTTTCTAAACTTTCACATTGCTTCTCCTCCCATCCATAATCTCCTCTCCCAGTGGAAGCACTGACATATTTGAGAAGTTATAACAATTTAGGTACAATTATTCAGTTGCTTTGGGAATCAACACCTGATTTTTTTATATCCATGGAGAAAAACCACGGGGGAGAAGAGCTCAGATTCAAGTACAGAGAATTCTGATCCAAAGACAACTGCCTTCCCCTACCCCAAGCCTACCACTGCTCCTGCCAGAACACTTCCCTTTGAAAAGCCATTTTCCTTTCACTTCTTGTCAAGAACCAAAAATTTCATTTCCTGACATGTTTGCACTTAACTGACTGGCTCAAGCACATCAGAGATGGATCCTTTTTGATAACAAAATAGTGGCGAGTTTTAACAGCCTCTAGAAATGAAAAAGCAGAGCAAACCCATTTTCCACTCTCTGAATTGATCATTTGCTGGTTGTGGGAAGTGGTGGAGTCATGACCTCTGAGGCGTCAAAAGATGCATGGACACGACACGTGGGGACGCGGTTTAGTGATGAACACGGAGGTGTTGGGTTGATGGTTGAACTCAATGATCCTGGAAGTCTTTTCAGACCTTAATGATTCTGTGATCTGAGTTCAAACCTCGCTTGCCCAAGACAGAGCTGAGCTCCAGCACCATGCAGCACCATGGCATGGAAAAGATCCTTGGGAAGAGAGAAGGGGAGACCTGCATGCTTGTGTGTGGCACCAGGAAAAAAAATTCATTCTCAGCATGGGCAAAGAGGAGTGAGCATCCTCTTTGCCGACAGTATCCCATATTTATATCAAAATCCATTCTCCTGCTTGAAATAAATAGCATTCTACAAACATTCTCGCTTTTCTCCAAGGTTTTCAGCTTTCACACAAGACCCAAAGACCTTGGAAGGTCCATTTCCCAAGGACCTTCCTGAAGGTCCCTTAGAAGAGCCTCACCCTGAGCCAGGACAAGAAGAGCAAAGCACCAGGGCAGTTTGGCCACAGTTGATGGGCAGCCTACACTTCCATCTAGGGACACCCTGAGCCCTCAACAGAGGGACCTTTGGAGGCAGGGAGAGAGCTGGAGCCAGCAGAAGAGCAACAATTCTCTACAGCATCCCTGTATCCCCAAAAACACTTCTGGAAAACACTTAACCACAGTCACATTGCAACACTGTGGCTTCACTCCCCATGTGCTTTTCCATTACAAACACTTCACAGGTTCCCTGGAACTTCAAGGCAGCTGGAAGCAGGTGAACAAAGCTGGGACAGGCTCTCAGCAGGCTCACGGAGGCTCAGTCCAGGGCTCAGTGAAAAGCTGCCAGCGATCAGATGGGACAGACTGGCTCCAGTGCTGCCACTTCTCTCCCAACTGAGTCCATTCACTGCGACAGATTTTGGAAAAGCTCCTCCTGATGACCAGAAGCAGCAGCTCAGAGCAGGCCCCCACAGACACGGACCCAGCCTTTCTGTAAAGGCTCCAGCGTGGGGCACGAAACACTCCTTTGATTTCCCCAGTACACAGCAGCGGCTCCGCTATTGCTGAGCCCGAGGCTGCGCTGCAAACCTCCCTCCTCCTCCTCCTCCTGGCACCAATTTGACAGCATTTTACATGCCCAAGAAACCTAAAGTGTCATGAAACCACAGTGGCAAATCTCAGACTGGCAATGGAAAAAGCAGTTCCTGCCCAGGGTGGCTGTGCAGGGAGCGTGCTGAAAGCCTTCTGCAGCAAGAGCCATTAAAATCTGCAAACATGCAGCTCTGCTGAACTGCCCCAGACAGCAACCCCCCCTCTGCCCAGACAAAGAGGCCATGGACGCCAGGGCTGCAGAATCTCCCCATAAACACTTTCATTTTAAGCCAATTTAACTGGGAAAAGGTCAACACCAGTAACAGCACAACATGTGTTATCAGTTAAACAAAGTTAGCAGCTATCAGTTAAACAAAGACCACTTAGACAAGCAAAAGCAAAGATCCTCTGTATTCCAGGCACCCAGATGAATCTCTAATACCCTACTAAGCCTCTGTGTTTTCTGTGCAGTCTCCATGAAGTCTGCATTGGGCGTTTTTAATTGCACATGAATGAATTAACCGTGAATTAAACAGGCTACAACTTTTAAAAGAAAGGGTAACAATATAAAATGCTGGAAGTATCATCTACATCTCTGCTGCCCAGAGCTACTGCTGTGCTCCTGATTTGCCATCATCAAGCACTACCTAAATTATCATCCAATTTGTATATACAGTCAATAGTGTATTTTTCTTCCCCAAAAAGATGAAACAGAGATACCTATTAAACCGACCTTTAATAAGGATGATTGCTTTCTGCAAGGTGAATATTTTCATACCTTATCATTTAAGGGACAGAAATACCATCTGGGTTCCAAATGGCACACTCCCCACTTCAATAAGTGACATTTGTAGCAAAGTTTCACTTTTGACAAAGGCTGAATCTATTCCCAACCACTGGAACTGCTCTCAGAGCTTGCACAATCTGTTGTTTTCCTGCAGCCTCAGCTTTGGACAGAGCAGATTACATAAAGACCTCAGTTTACAATTAAAAACCAAAACAATCCAGCCCTTGCTGCTGTGGGAAAAGGCTTGAAACTCTGACCTGTTGTGCTGGCAGACAAGAAAAGTAAATTAAGGAAAACCTCACAGTGTATCATTTTTCAAACTTACCAATTTTAATGCCGATCACATTGTTCTTAGGGCTTTAATCATGATTTTGTAATGCCTCGAGGTTATGGGAACTGAAAACCACATGCTTCCACTCAAGTGAGACAGCGAAACATTTTGCAAATTCATCTTTCCTATGAAGATGCTTGTGTTCCATCCTAATCTTTATTTCCCCGCTGAAACAAAAATATACCCAAACCTCCCAAAGAGTGACTAGCTTAAGATATGGTGCCATAAAACCCCTGAGCATTTTCACTCCTTCTCTTTGCAGAGCATCAGTGTAACCCTACCCTGATTTGAGGGAGTCCCAGTCTTTACCTTTATATATTAACAAAGCCACCCAGTTTTAAAACATGGGCATCTTACCCTTCCCCATTTCCCAGGCTGACATGCCATTTATCCCCAGAGCAGTATACAAGCACAAGATGCCATTCCAAACAGCCACAAACCACAAATGATTCCTCCCAGATGCAGCACTGGGAATTCAGACACATTTTCCCTGCAGGCTGAGTGGCACCAGAGCGGGACCCTGTAGGGGATGGGGCTCCCACCCTCCCCAGCACCGGGGTGTGATTGCACCCCCAGAGCCAACCTCATTCCAGTGCTCGCCTCCAGAGCTTTTCCAGAGCTGGGAAAGGAAAATTAGGGAGAAAAAGCTGATTTCCTTTGCTCCTGGAATGAATTATTAGCTACAGTTCCTGTCCTAAAACGAAGCATTTCTGTTGGCATGCAGCATGAAAGCAATGCAAACTGAACAGGAAAAAAAGGAGAGTTAGCAAGTGGCAGGCTCATGTTTAGCAATGCCAGTACATCGACCCTCATACAGGAGAGGGGAAAAAAAAAATAGTATTACAGGAAATGCTGAGGGCTTGTCTCTGAGCTTTGCCACTCTCACTTAACAAACAGAACAGCATTTTGATTCCTCACTGTTCTTTGTGAAAGGGGACTGGGAGTCCCCACAGCTGGTTTCTCAGCACATGCATCTCAAAGTTTTTCCCTCCATCTCCTTAGTGAAGCAGACAGCAACATCAACTAGATGGTAGGGGGAAAAAAGTAAAGAAGCAGGAACTAAATTGCTTCTTGTCCTTCGAGTTCCTGTGTGAGCCCCACTCCTGCATCAGTCCTTTCAGCCCAG
The DNA here is from genome assembly GCA_013398275.1 of Promerops cafer. NCBI lineage: Eukaryota > Metazoa > Chordata > Aves > Passeriformes > Nectariniidae > Promerops > Promerops cafer. The sequence continues at coordinate 334,455 of VZSE01003592.1, read as the reverse complement.
GCCTGGAAGTCTTAAACTCTTCTTCCAGCCCAGGCCTGAAGTCTTAAAACCCTGTCTGCCGAGAGAATTAGGCTGGATTTATTGCAAACACCTCCTCTGGACACTTGTAAAGCAATCTGAGAGCACCTAATGGATTTAGGATTTAGCTAAATTGGTGAAACACAATAAAGAGATTAAGAACACAGTCCATCACAAGCAATTGAATTAGCACATCCTTTAAAAGCTACGGCCATCAGCAAGGTCCAGGAGTAACTACCAAGCAGGGAAAAAGTGAAGCAGAAATGCAGGGCAGAGAATGGGGTTTCCTCCAGCAGATTGTGGGGAAAGTCTCAAGAAGCTGCCCAGGGCAGCCAGCATTGCAGGGACACAGAGCTCTCCATTTCCAACATAGGAAACCCTTGGCATAAGGAAGCAGTTGGTCCAAGCTCATCTGCAGAAATGAAAGCTCACATTATTACTGGCCATTTAACTTTGGAAAATGTATTCAAAGAGAATGAACAAGTTTAAAGTAGAACACTGCTGGATGCAGACTCATCATTCCCATGGGTGACCATCTACATGGATACCTTCAGGATCCAGCCAAGATCTTACAGGATCATCTCACAGCCTCATCTGACCTCACTACATCTCACCAAATGGTGTCACAGAAACCACTACACAAGGCTGTGTCCAAGAGTTTCATGAGCTCTGAATGTGCAAGGTCTTTTTGGAGTGTGGCAAGGCACATTTTTTCTTAGATTTTACTGCATATTTCCATGTGTTTCCCTGAGTCCTCTTCCCCTCCATCTCCACTCCAGCACACTCCACTGGGGGATGCAGGGGAGCAGATTGCACACCAACCTCTCTCCCTGATGGAACTTCTTCTCTAGCTGCGCTGAGACATGGTACAGGGAGCTCTTTGGGTAGCAGAAATTGAATCAACTCAGGGAATTTACAGTAGCAACTCCATCAGCTCTCAAATGGCTTGGCACCACCTTGCACTGGCAGCAGCATCTTCCAGCCTAACTCTCAAGAAACACGTTTATCATAAAACAGTCTTCTCTGCAATCCAAAAAAAAACCATGAACCATATTCTGGTTTCATGTTCACAGACACTCCACACAGGAGCAGAGCCAGTCTCTTCTTACCATCCTATCAATCACATTCCTTCCAAGCAAACAGAAATACTGATAACCTTCCTGCTAATGACCTGAACCTGCACATCTTCAGCTCAAACAAGTCCTACACTATCTCTCTTAGTCCTCACCAACATACCTTCGTTTCAGAAGAAGCCATCCATATTCCTCAGTCTCAGAAAAATTCTTCTTCAAACAAGTTGCAATAAAAGGTTTCTCCCCAGCTCCAGTATCATGTGAGAACACAAGTATCCAAATATTTTGGCTGTTGGAATTATATAAAGATAGCCTAGCTTATTGCTTCATCTTGTATCAAACTTAGTGAGGCTTCCAGGCATTTACACCGCCAGCAGAACTTCCCTTACTGTAAAATCTTTTTTATTGACAATTCAATCATGTCAGGTTTGGAACAGCAGACGCACTGATTTGATCAGCTATCATTGGATTTACAATATATAAATGACAGCATCATATCTGCCCCACGTCGCAAGCAGCTGCCTTTTATCGATTTATATTCTACTAGCAAGGAAGAAAAATTGCAGCACAATGTAGTGGTATAGTCTCAGATCAATACCAATTTTTTTCTTAATGACATGAAGGCCAAGATAAGGACAGCATAAGTCAAAGCCAGACAGATCAAATTTGCCCGATATCCCTTTCAATTACTGAGGAACATACGCAGGGATATGTAACATTAAAGCTGAGGGGAACATTATCAAACGCTTTAAAATTACAACAGGCTTACAAGGTTGCCTAACGTCCCCACAGTCCCTGGGAATCATGATGGAGAACCCTGGGATTCCCAGCTCCATCAGCCCAGCGTGCTGCCCTGCCAGCCCTTGGAGCCTGAAGGCTGAGGCTTCCCTGGAGAATGTGCAAGACCAGCTCTGGCTCCACAAGGAAAGGGACTCTGCTCTGGTACTACAAGTCAGTAACAGTCGTGGTTCCTGGTATCTGCTCCATGGCCACAGCTTTGGCAGTGCCCAGAGCACCAGGGTGCTGGCGTGGGGGCCTGGGTGTGCTGGGTACCACTAACACGTAACCAAAGAACGGGGCAAAAAAAGCAGCAAATGGCATTTGTGTACCCCTCCTGCCTCCTCTCCTTGGTTTAGCCCCTCTCCTCTGGAAAGCCCAGAGGCAGCAGTGATGGTCCTCAGTGCCACCTCCCCACCCCTCAGCAAGAGGGGCCCCTGGCATCACTCCTAGGTGACTGAGGAGAAGGGAGTGCAGATTTAGATCCTGTCCCACACTTTGTCCCAGCCAGCCTGATCCCACAATCCCTACTGGGTCACAGCCTGGCAGCAGGAGGACCCCATCTGAGGATGTGCTGCTCTTCCCAGCACCCTGCACAGCCCAGGCAGGCTCCAAGTGGTCCAGGCACACTTCCAGCTGCTGCACGGAGCACCAGCACAGGCTTCAGGACTGGCACTCCTTGAGATAATGTGTCCCTCTTTAAGAGTCCAACTCATCAATAACAGAAAACTCCTAATTATTCCACTAGTGCCAGTATTTCATAAATCCAGTTGTTGCTTAATGAGAACTTATGAGCAAGCACTTTCTTCATTAACTCTTCCGCAAGACACAGAAACTTCTGAACCTAAACCCTCCACGCTCAGGCAGCTTAAATTCCCATTTTTAATTGGCAGCTGGAAAGCAGCACTGTCATGATTTATACCTCCTCAGTACTCCAAGTTTTAATAATTACAAGTTCTGCATGGCTTGTGATTAATCTATTTTCACTGTATGAATTACAAACCCAAACACGTTTAGAAATGAAAATTCATGTGCTGGCTCAAATACAGGCAATGTGACAGTGAAGTGATGAAGTCAAATCGGCCCAAGGCTGTGGCTGAAACAAAAGTGCCCAGGATCAGCCCTGAAAACTAGTTTGGGAAATTAAAAATAAAAATGCAGTTAAAAGTTTTTTCCCCTCCTCACTTCTTTTCTGGAGGCAAAAAAGGGCAGAAGCACTTAGATAATTATTAATTTATATGACCTTGCTGTGTATGCATTCCTCAGCTCTTTAAAATGCATTTAGAGCAGCCGGTGTAAAAAGCCATTGAGCCAAGGCACAGGCACACGGTTCGAGAGGCAACACAAATTTAAAAGGTAAGTGGGAGGAAATCAAATGGTTCCCTCTGATTATTCCCACAAAATTAAATGCCCCTCGCCAAAGTGCTGCGGTCCTTTGGCTGCAGTGACCTCACACACGGGGCTGACCACTCCAGGAAGGCAGGACCAGCTCCTGGCCACAGAGGTGACCAGCCCTGGGGCACCTGGGTGACAAGGCCAGGATCCCCAGGGAGGGACAGGGACCCCTCACTGCACCAAAGCAGCAGGGTCCCCTCAGGCACAAAGGACCCACTGCTCCCACTGCACGAAATTCCCACCCAAGCACAGCAGGTCAGACCCAGCACCTCACAGCTCAAGGTGGCGATCGCTGTTCTGCTCCTTGTGCTGCTGCACATGCCACAGTCTGCAACACCAAGGCTTCCAAAGACAAACAGGAAACAGGGCTCAGGAGGCACCACCATTCCTCCCCAAAACCCCAGAAACCAGTCCCCAAGTTCTTGTGGCAGGTGTACCTAAACCAGTCACGTAGTGACCAACTGTATTTGAGATTATGAATCTGTATTCACATCTTTTTCAGAGATTTAATTGGTTTACCTGGTCTATAAAATAGGGCTTATTTGAATATATTATTTGTCTCAATTTTATAAACCTCCACGGCAATTTCACACCTTGACTAGATGTGACCCAGCCCCAGCACTCACCATCTGCCCACCTGGAGACTACAGAACCCCATTTCCAACTTCTTTTGCAGAGAATGATTTCACATTTGGGTTAACTCTGAGAGTTTTTTCCTCCCCTGCATTTCAAGACCACTACAATCCATCCTATAAATCAGCCTGTCCTTTTAGTGCAATTATTCTGAAAAAAATGTCATGTAGCTGTGAAACTTTTCACTCAACAATGGCCACGCTCCAAAAGCAACTGGAAAAATTTTACTTCCACTCTGAAAAACAAACATTGATTTTTAATTGCCTAAAAGGATGAGACAATTTCCAATTCTGTTGAGAGATTACTTCTTTGGAATAAATATTTATTGATACCTACATCTCACCTACTTAGTCATTTACTTTCTTAAAAATATGCACATTTTAAAATGGGTTTACTTTTTCCACCATCATAAAAAATGCAGGCTGCATTTCTCATTCATGAGGGTTTCATTTTTAATCTGCCATCTCAGACAGGTTCAGGCTGCATCTGTGGCGAGGACAGGCATGAGAAAAATAAAACTTTACTTTTAGAAGAAAGATTGAAAAAAGCTGAAATAAACTCTCAATCTCCCGGTTGTGTTTGCCTCAGAGAATCCCACAAGTCTTTGTGGCAGCAGATGCAATTTGATGTTCACACTGGGTCCTTGAGTCACATTGTTCCCAGAGCACATTAACTTGACGTTTAGAGATACTGGTTTTTAAAGCCGTTTGAACATTAAGTTCCTGACTATTTCTGGTCTTCAGGGCAGTAAGAGGAGCAAAGGTGGTAATTAATTTCTCCCCCATCAGAGAAAAAAAAAAAAAATCAACCTCAAATAACAGCTTTCCCTGGAAAATGACAAAGCACATCCCACAAAGGCAGCAGCGGAGACGCAGAGCAGGCGCCGCCGCTGTGCCAGCTGCATAAACCCCTGCTCCAGGGTTTCTGGGTGCACCTTTCATGCAGAGCTCACTGGCTTGGGCTCCACTGCTTGCAAATTCAATGCAGCTTGTTGTTAAAGCTCTGCTAAGCGGCACAAGGGCCAGCAACACCGGGCATCTCAGCAGGAGCTCTGCCATCATCTGCCTGGACAAGGAAGGAGCCCAGCCCAGCACCATGGAAGGGTTCAGTGACATGTTTGAGCCCATTATTTTTAAAGGATTTGTCCATTTTCTGGAACTGCTGTCCCCCAACACCAAGAAAACAAGTTATGCCCCATTTACTACACTCAAGAGAGCAGTCAAGCATGTGCTGTGCCAGCTGAGGGCAAAATGATGCCACCCATGGAAGGCTGAGCGAGAATTTACTTGTGCACAGAGCAGTTAATTCCCACAGGACTGCACTGCAGGAAGGGCTGATGGTTTATTGAAAGCTTTCACATGATTTCTGGATTCTTGCTTTCCTCCCCAGGCACCCCATACCAAAGTATTACAGATTAAAGTTACAGCTAAGAGAATTTATTAACTAATAAAATAGCATTAAAACAACTAATAGCATATTGCAGGAGTCTTGGCTGCCTGATGACAATACAAAAGTCCCTTGGTGTGGAAGGCACAAAGTGCAAGTTGGGACACTTGCCTGGGGCTGAGCCAAGTCTCAGATACATCCTCAATATCTCTGCCAAGACTTCAGCCCATTAAACTCAGAGCTCAGTTGCCAACCTAGGCAGCCACCACGTCCATCCCAGGGCATCTGACTGCCAGCATCAGTGCAGGAGAGGCCACAAATCATCCTTAGTGACTCGTGCAGGAAGATCTGCTTGATGCTGCCTGGTTGCATCCTTATCCTCTCCACATCCTGCTTCCCCCGTGCTGGTAAAGGAAGTGCACCCACCCAAGATCACCCACCTTTCTGCCCATCCCTACCATGTGCTGTTTCTGTACCTCTCTCAAGGGCGCAATTCAGAAGCAACGCAGAAGACTCTGCCATGAGGAGTAAGAAGAGTGTCCTTTATGCTCTGGCAAAAAAAAAAAAAGGAGGAAAAGAAGTCTGGCTCCTGTGTTGATACAGGTCACAGGCACCACTCGTCCAGCTGGCTTTGAGTGCTTCATTGTCAGGGCTTTCTGAACAGGATGGTGACCCAACACTACAGGTGGCAACTGCAGATCTATTGCATTGAAAAATAAATGTTTTGCAGTCTTGCAGGAGAGATGCCAGGGTGATTTTATCCAAGAATGCCCAGGGCTAATAAGCTGCTAAGAGGAATGCTGGAAACCTGCCTTGGTAAGAATCTCTTCCTCAGCTCTCCACAAGGAGTTGATGGATCAAAGGCATCCCCAGTGTTGTTGTACAAAGTGGTCTTTAATACCCTTCTGGCTGCAAAGGGATACGCCAATACCTCACATCCAGCACTTAATTGCTGTGGGGATGTGTCAGCCATCCCAGCTCCAGGGGCTGTGTCCAAAACCCTCCATCCTGCAGCTGGTAACAGCAACAGAAATGGGGCAACACACCAGAACAGCCCCTCCAAGGGGATGAACAGAGTGAGGTAAAGCAGTAGGCCAGCAATTATTAGTCAGTCATTGCTACCACTGGGACAATTTTATTCTTTTAAATTTTTTAATTTCTGAACTGTCATGCTGTAGAGCACACCCATCCCTCTGCAGTACCCACATTTTGTCCCCTGGGACACCTTCAGGTTAGCAAAGGATGAGAACAGGAACCACCAAGGTGCCTTCAACAAAGAGACGAGGACAAGAGCAAGACAGCAATGGGTGGGCACAGGGCAGAGGAGAGCAACGGGAAGGACCAGCAGCAGGAGCTTTGTGACCTGTGACTGCAATAGATAATTGTTTCCTCTGCTTTGAGAAAGAGCTGTACCAGAAACTTTTATATGAGGGTTCCTAATTTCTGGCTTGTAGTCCCAACTGACAACTGAGCCCAAAAAGCCTAACACAGCAACAGGCACGTGCTCGAATGAGTCCACCCGGCTGCGCCTGGGGAGAAGGAAATGTCCTCCCTTTGCATCCTTTGCAGAATGAGGCATGAGCAGCCTTCACTCCTATCTGCACACACCACTCTGCTCACAGCTAGTTTAATAGCATAATTCCTAATTCAGGCACACGCATGAAGAGTTAAACAGATCCTGTGTGCAGAAAAGTGATATTTACTGATGGAGATCATTTTTGCAGCTGATGGACTAGAACTGTTCCCACTGTGTGCTCTAATGCTGTACTACTGACAGAGCAGGCATTTTCCTGCTTTTCCTGTATTTCCTCTAAATCCCAAACAGATGGGTTTGTTGGACAGTTAGTCACCCGAATCTGCCACTTTAGAAGCAACAGGAATTTCAATCCAGCCCAGCAATCCACCTTGTCCTTTATGAGGCTTCTTTCAACAGGCCCCCAGGATCCACCCCTAATACTGACAGGCAAGCAAGGCAAGACAGAAGAGCTGTCAAAGATATCCATAGGGAAGAGTTATTCAGAAAGACAACATGCCTTCTTCACTTAAAAAAAAAATAATGCACAAAACAGCAGTAAGCTCATTCAGTCCAATAAACCCCATGTGCTGAGTTCCATCAGTACCTGCAAGTTCCCATGGACAGGAAAATACCTCTCCAAGGTATTTTCACACTTTAGATTTGTTTTCCTTTTAGGAAACTAGTGATTTAAGGCTAAAGCAGACGTTTGGCTGCCAGCATTGCTTCTGTGTTCTCCATTATCAGATTCAGACACATTTTTTTCTCACTGAGCTAAATGACAAACAGAGTATCTGTGATTGCCAATACACCCCATCAACTGGTACAAACACCCAGCACCACCCTCCAAAGGAATATGCTAATATCTGTCATCCGCTGAGAAGAAAAAGGATCTAAAATGTCACTAAAGAAGAACAGCCCTGGCTCTTTGGAGGGGGGCTGAAGCTGATGACTGGCAAACAGCCGGCTACAGAAACGCGTCGAGCTTATCAAGACAAAATGTGTAATTGCACACACATGATGCCACATATGGGGCATCCAGCACAGCAAGCCATCTGCAGGAAGGGAATATTTTAAAGTCACTCCAAAAAAAAAAAGGGGGGGGGGGCAGGGAGGCATTTATCATTTCCTTTCTCTTATTTTGGTCTCTTGAATCAATTTTTATCAACAATCCCAAGAGGGACGACATGTTCTCCCTGGTTTGAAAAGCTTTAAAGGTTTCTTCATCTTACCTTACTGAAATAAGGGGTTTTTTGTTTTTTTAAAAAGGGAACTGTGATTTTGGACCAACACAGCCCCATAGCCACTGAGCAGCACAGGGCACTAGACAGAGGTTGCAAAGCAAAGTATAAGCAACAACTTTGAGACAAATATTCTATTTTAAGCTCATGATTAGTGGGGCAAGTTCTCCCTTCTCAATAGTTATTATTCAAGCAAGTCCCATACATATAATTCTATAATGCAAAAATAAAGGGAGAAAGAGAATGCTGCTGATTTAGCTGGCATCTGGCTTCATCTGGTTCAGTGTGCTGCCTGGTCTGTGAATAGCTGCAGCCCAAATTACAGGCTACATTCTGCTCTCTTACACCAGCCACATGAACATCAGCGTAAGTGGTATTTTGGGTATAAAACCAGGCAAAGTTTGAGGCAAGTTTCCCAAGAATCCCACTTTAAAGTAACTTTCCCTTCTTACTCTTTCTGCTCTGACCAATCTCAATGTTCCAGAGAGATCCAATTCAATTTCATACCCGCTAGTCAAAAAAAAAAAGTTTTGAACAGACTTGTGCTAAACCACTGTAATTAAGCAGCCTGCTCAGGAAGCACGACTTCAACGGCAGAAGCAGCAAAGCGAGTGCCTGCAGACCCTGTTAAAATTAGAAATGGCTATCCAGAGAGAAAATGCTGCCCAGGACTGCTGCTGATTCCTTCCCCCACCTCACCAGCCCTACCGAACCTGGCAGGCTGTGCTATTGGGAATTTCCGATTATTTTAATTTTTTTAATGTGATACCTCAGTCAAAATGCAACTACAGCGAGTCCATTCAGCCTGTGAAGTGCAAACATCTGTCAAAGTGACAGCTGGAGCAGCACAAGCCTCTTCAGCCTGGATAAACCGAGTTACAAAGCACGTGGCTCCCAGACCCTGCCGGCTCTGCTGTGCCAGCGCTGAGCCAGAGCTCCCGCACGGCGAGGCTGCAGCCAGAGGGCAGGAAGAGGAGGCTGCAGTGCTCCCAGGAGCTGTCAGAGCACTTGGAAGGGCACAGGTGACACACATCTTACCATCCCTCCACTCTCCAAGTGCCATCACGTCTCATGCACACAAGGAAATTTGGCAGCAGGCTCAGGAAGCTGTGAGGGAGACGCAGGGGAGAGTCTGGGGTCCTCCTCAGAGCAGAGCCCCCAGCAGCTCACCTGGAGCCCCTTTGCCATCAGCACACACAGGGGATGCTCCTCGGGGCAGGCTGAAACTCGCCCAGCAGTGACAAGATCAAGGCAGATGGAGCAGCAGGAACAGCAGCACAGAGGAGAGCCAGGTCTGGGACAGACAGGCACCTCGTTCTGCAGCACAGGGCTTCTGGTCACTCTGTGCCCACCCAAAGCAATACAAAGTCATTAGGCTAAAAATTGAGGGCATTTAATAAAAACGAGGCAGACTCATTTCATTTGTCTCCTGACATCTTAGACTCTAAGGCAAGACCAGGCTGGGTTTTTAAGCCTCTCCCTGCAGTTACCCAGGCTCAGCTTTGTTTGGGGGGAAAAAAAAAATTAATAAAGCAAATTCTCTTCCTTGGCTAATTGCATAAAACTGGGAGCAGCAAACTTTCCCTTAACAGCATACTAAGTGTTGTAAGAAAGCTATCACTCCTGTTAACCAATAAGCTCTCAAGTGTCCAAATGGAATTAAACAATCTCTTCAACAGCTAAATTCACAACAGCACCTGACTTAATGAACAGTTCACTAATTTCAGGAGAAATGCTCAAATTTCTGTGCAACTGCAGGCTGGAAAAAGCTTCTGCACTGTTAGGAGGACATTTGGGACTTGGTATGCAATCTGCATTTTAAGGCATGGGAATGACAAGCTTTGCTAAACACTGACCTTGACAGCCTTTGTGTGTTCATAAGGGATTTTATCTCAAATGTCATTTAGTGCTCTGTAATTATCACAGCATTCAACAGCACCCAACTAGTTGTTGAGTTTATTTGCAGCCTTTACATTAGAGAACATAAATTTTTGGGGTCTTAATCCTTCAATATGGATAAAGAACAACCACACCTTCACCTACCTGCAAACCAATTTAAAAGAGGAGGGGATAGAAATACCAGCAACTGAACTCTCAGACCACCAAGAAGAGGCATTACATTATTAATAGAATTTCATTCATATACTAGTCTACATTAACTTAACTTAAAGCTTTTCTTTTCATTGCAGAAAATAATAACGAAAACTCACAACCGTGCGTAACCAACTCACTGGCGCACCAAACTGCCACTGAACACACAGTGCCCGAGTCTCTGGGTGGGGATGATCAGTGTTACCTCCTCGTGTCTCCTCGGAATCCTCTCCAGCTCCTCCCGTCCCCACACAAACACTCACGGAACACCCGACGCGCTGATGGCAGCTGCAGTGGAGACACTGAACACACAGATTTTGGGAGCTGGGAGCCACGTCCCTGGGCAGCCACCCCTGCCTCCACCCAGCAGCAGCAATTGTTTCACATAATTGGGTTTCAGTGGTGTTTATGGGTGGAGGTTCCGGGAGTCACCTCCTCAAGCCCGCGGGAGGCTGTGGGAGAGGGCTTGGGCACAGTGCTCTGGGGTCACACAGGGCTGGGTGCCAGCTTTGCTGCTCCACGCTGGGGGCCACACGTGGACAGGTATGGGACATCTGCCTGAACAACAGTACAGAATCACAGTACAATTTTAGTTGGAAAGGAATTTTGAGTCTATCTGCTAACCCAACACTGCCACATTCACCACTAAGCCCTGTCCTCAAAATGCCACATTGACATGCCTTTTGAACACTTCCAGGAATGGTGATCCACTGCTTCTCTGGGCAGCCTGTTCCAATGCCTGACCACCCTTTCAGTGAAGAAATTCTTCCTAATATCCAATCTAAACTTTCACTGATGCCACTTGAGGCCATTTTCTCTCATCCTATCACTTGTTACCTGGGAGGAGAGCCCGATCCCCACCTGGCTTCAGCCTCATGTCAGGTGGTTGTAGAGAGCGATAAAGTCACCCCTGAACCTCCTCTTCTTCAGGATAAACAACCCCAAATCCCTCAGCCATTCCTCATCAGACGTGTGCTCCAGACTCTTTTCCAGTTCCACTGCCCTTCTCTGGACTTGCTCCAGCAGCTCAGTGTAGTGAGGGGCCAAGAACTGAACCCACAGTAAGGTGCAGCCTCACCAGTGCTGAGTCCAGAAGGATCAGTGCCCCTTTAGCTCGCATCTTAGTACTTCCTTTCCAGCAGAAGAGATGTATTTTAACATATTTCTTGCAGTACAGCTGAAAGAGACAAATCAAGTTGGTGTTGACTTCTTTGTCAGTTTTCCCCAGCAAAACACAGCAACACATGAAATACAATTCATTACACGGATTCTGAGCTATGCCAGGAGGCAATCACAAGTCCAGGTTTTACTCCTGGCTGTGACTGAAGTCCCTCCAGTGACAAGCCAAGACAGACCCACAGTCCTTCCACAACAGCTGCCTTGGGGCTGGCAGCAGACACGAGCTGGAGGGGCCCAAGCCTGAGATCAAGACAAGAAGCAGCACTGGGAGGCTGGGTGGGGTTTGTCACTGTTGTGTATACTGTGCTAAAAAGGGAGACAAATATGAACACTAATATATTTTGATCATGAATTAAACAGAAGAGGAGACGTGTGCTCTTCAGAAGGGAGTGCTACAGGAAAGTAAATAATGAGGCATGTAGCCAGAAACAGGCTCAGATCAAAGAGAGGTTTACAGAAAAACCAGACAGTTCAGTGCAGATAACTGTAGAGTAATGATGACTTTGATGAGTCTTTATCACACATGCCTCTGTGTCAATGACTGCAAGAAATAACAAACACGAGAGGAAGGCTCTGCTGACACTTGTGTACATCATTAATGAAGAATAAGGAACTGAAAACACAAACATCCCAGTGCTGAGAACAAACACAAGGAGGCTGCGCTTGAGGAAACTCCACGCAGTCCCGAGGTAGGAGATGCACTCCACAAAGCAGACAACATTCAAAATGTTCATACATCACCTCAAATATCAAACAGTTCTGCATTAGAACCGTGCCTGTTGGAGGCATTGCTCACTGGAGGATGGTGTCAGAGACAGAGATTCATCACATTTAACGATGCCAGGACCAAGCTTAATATGTCACAGTTATGTGCAGTTGGACATTACTATACCCCATGAGCCCTAAATCATTTTTGTTAACTTGTGTATTCTGCATGTAGCATCAGGTAATCATTTCAAGCTGGTTCTATTGGTTTAACTGGTGCCCCCTGTAAACTTAGTGACCCAAGTTAATTCAGTATGTTGAAGAGAAAAATTCATGCCCATGAACAGCACCACGTAAATCAACAGCAAATTGCCTCTTCATATCAACCCTGCAACTCTCGTGTGTGAATCAGAATTTAGGGGGAAGGCATCTTTGAAAACAGCAACACACCAAGGCAGAAAACAGCAGGACTAATAAACAGAGAGACCATGAGCAGGGAAAGGGAGCCAAATGCAGGCAAAGCTCACTGGACTGGGAGATGCCAGCCCCTGGGCTGGGGCTGTGCTCTGAGCTGCAGAGGTAGCTGGGAAACTGCAACCCCTGCCCCGAGGAGGCAGCTGGACCAGACGAGCTCCAGACATCCTTACCAGCTTAAATTATTCAGTGAACAGACTGGAGAGGTCAGACCTAGACAGCAGGTTCCCACTGGGCAGATTTTTTTTCCTCCTACACCTCTGTTGAAAGCCCAGCAAGGCCCAGAGCACTCAATAACTCCGTACTCCTCCAGCGATTCAGCAAACTGAATTTCTTGCACTGTTTCCCACATTTCACATTGTATATTCACCACATGAATGTTTTAGTCTCTCCCACCACTGACTCACAAAGCCCAGTCCAGGTTGGGCCACTTTGAATCACAGGTTTCATTTGTATGTGCAAACATGAAAGAGAGGTCTGCCAAGGCACAGTCACTCCTGAGACCAAGCACAGCACCAGGCACTGCTCTTCTCAGCATCCCACATCATTCTGTTTTCTGCACGTTAAAAATCCCAAAAAATAACACACACATAGCACCTGGGCAGCAAATTTATGCCAAGTGACAATCCAGTGGTTTTAGTTTCACAGCTCCTTCAGAAGCACACCCAGGATGGGGTCTGCATATTAAAACCCATGGCTTTAGACAGAACAAATCCAGGGACATTTCTGCAGACTGGCCATTATTTCCACATGAACAGAGGCACGCAGGAAGCCTTAGAAAGAGGCAGCAAGGCTGACACATTCCCATGGGAGGGGACCCCAAAGCAGGGGTGAGCACACTGCGGATGCTCTGATGAAGGACACAGAGCTGGCACAGCATCCACACAGCTTTCCCCAGTCCCACTGGGCAGACAGGGATAGGGGGACAGCACAAAACCTGAGGGTCATTGTCCTCTACATTAAAAAGGCCATCCTTAGTTAAGGGAAAGACATTAAAGGAAGGAAAGAAAGCAGACTGGGCATAAACCAGGATTTTTTGCAAATCTTTCTGGTCTTACTGTTTAATACATAACAGACACCCAAAGTATGTGTGGTTTTAAGAGACACTGCTACTTAGAGGAGGGGGACAGCACCCCAGGCTGTCTGGGAGCACTCCTACCTCCCTTTGATGGAAAAGGGAGCTCTCCTAGGACCTCACTGGAGAGGAGATTAAAAAAAAAAAACCCTCTCAAATTTCTTGGAAACAAGACTACAGCTCAAAATCTTCTGACAAATTGGAGAGATGATTCAATTAGCTCAACCAAGAGCCCAGAGATGGCGTCCACCAGGAGCCACATGGACAAACACACCGGGATGGGCAGGAGCACAGCAGGAAAAGCAGCCAAGGCTGCTCAAGTGGCAAGAACAGGAAGGCAGAAGTGGTGATGCCGAGTGCCGTATGTAGAACAGGAGAAATCTGTTCTGCTCTGTGTCATCAAATGGTGAAATATTAACTGGATGTCCAGTTAATATTGGAAATCCACAGGAAATCCACTCTGCTGTGCCAGATGTTAAGAAAGATGCAAGACAGCTACAAGAAACACAGAGGAAAGCTATAAAAATAGGGACTGGTGTTGGAAGAAAACTGTAGGGCTCATACTAGAACTCAGTTTGACTAAAGTAAAGGTAGTTTGAAGTCTGTTTATAGGCTTCACCCCATTCTTTGTATGGCTTTTCCTTGAGATTCAGTTCTAAACAAGGTTAAATAGATGTCTCTTTACCCCAGATCAGCAACACATCTCTAAAACAAACTTCTTCAACCAACTCATCTAGAGTAGCTTTGTTTTTAATAGTCATTAGGGAGGGGAAAAAAGGAAAAATGTGAGGGGTGGGGAATCCAGACCCTAGAAACTCCAAAATATCACTTCTGAGGCCAGACTACCCCACTAGCAAAAAACATTCAGTGTCTTTCACAGAGCAGCCTGTGAGCAAGTCATCCATGAGTAGAGACCTACAAGAAACAATTCTGGTATGTAACTGACAAGACACAAGATGCAAAGGCAAAAGATGATTGAAGTGAAAAAGGTGATTCCTGCTGCAGCTCTTCACTCCCCTCCTCACTGGAAGATCGGAGCAGGCTGAAGCACACAGATTTCCATCTCCTGGGACTGCCAGCACAATGCCCAAGTGTTGTATTTGCTGACCAGCCTGTGGTAGTGAGGCACTCCTGGGACTAAGATGCTCATCTGTCAGCCCAACTGCTGCCCAGCAGGCCCCAGGGACCACGTCACTCAGAGCAAGGAAGTCCCTGGAACATCCTGCTGTGCTCCTGGATATCATTGCTCTTGCAAAACGAGGCAGAAAGGTCAGGATGCAAAAACCCTCCCCAATACAGCCAATACCTCGGGGTCTCAGAAATAAAAACTGATTAGAAAGCTGTCATGTGAGCCACAACAACTCAATGTTTGCTCCCTGGGAGAATGAAAAAGCAACCACCACCACCACTTCAGAGCTAAGCTCTACAGAGCCTCTCCAAACACTGTGGTCCTCCCACCCTGCTGGGGCACCTGAGCCACAGGACCAGCCCTGGTGCTTGTGCTGATTGCTGCAGACTGGCTGACACACAAACCCTGAGCCAGAGCCACCCCAGTCCAGGGACTGGGAACAAATGAAGGCACTGGAGTATACCCATTGCAAAAGCAATACAGGGAGGAGTTAAACTACCAGCATAAGAGCACCCAGAGCTGTGTTCCACAGGACGGTAACCCACAGATGAGCACTCAAGGGCGCAGCCAAAAGCCCAAACTCAGCTACAGAGCTCACATTTAGACATATTAGGCCATTTATGACACTGCAACAGCTCTCCCATAGCCACAAGGAGGAGGCCAGGCAGGCTCTGCCTCATTGGTTTTACTGTCTTTCTCGTGGAAAATGTTGTTACAATAAAGTCTGGGGGTGGTTTTGAGTGCAGTGTCAGTAGTTGTCTAAAGTAATTGTTACTTGTCTTACAAATTTCCTCTGAGCAGCAGCAGAGCAGCATTTACCAGCGACAGACACCCCTGGAGATGCACACACAGGTACAGCAAAGTGGCACCTGTGATCTGAGCTGCTTTGTGCTCTCACTTACAAACATTAACATCTTGGAAACAACTCATTTGTCTTCCTTATTGCCCAGCTACACCGGACAAACAGAAAAATGACCTCATGTTATGCTAATGTAATCAATATTTCATGCAAGGCAGATAAAAGTTTAGATGGTCTGTCCAAATGCAAATTTGAAATATAAAGCAAAGCTCCCTTCAGAGCCTGGCATTAGCAAGCCACTTCACAAGGAAGGGAATTTTCAGTAAATTGCACATTTAATTTCCATGTTATGGGAAGTGGCTTCCCTTAGCTCTTCCAACAGTCACCTCCTGCTATTAATGACCACAAGCAAAGCAGTGACCCTTGTAACGTCTGATTTCACAGCAAATATTTTAATTTCCAAAGGTGAAATGTGAGACGTACTCTCCTATAACACTTATCTTTATGGCTCTCTTAATTCTTTTGGATTTATCATCTCCACTAAAAGCACACAGAACATAATTGAAATAGATTTTCCAAGATATATTTGAAGTATTTTAACCTACCTTTCCTTGTTAGCCTTTTGTATCATCTTATTCTAACACAGGAAAAAAAAAAGTATTTTCACACTGAGTTCACCAACGAGGTTTTAAACTAGATTTTTTTGGAAAAAAAAAAAAAGCTTTTTTTTAAAAAAAAACCACATTGGTTCTGGCAGCAAAGATTTTCAGAAACCAGAACTCAAGGGAGAGCTTCACTCTCCTATTTCATACAAATGGATGAAATAAAGGCATTAACACTTCTTGAAATTATGCCTCAAAACAAAACGTTTCATTTCAGGGATTCTAGAAAGATGTGGACATGACATGGCAATGAGTCTCCAGTACATGAAGAACAGCTATGGTCAGAGCCATCCCTGAGGATAGGAAAACAGCATTTTCCAAAAATTTTTCCTGCTTACAGGAGTCCCACTGTGCTCTGGGACAGGCTGCCACACCTCCAAGTTTGAGAACATCAAGACCAGCTTTGTAGCCCATGAAACTTCTGTTTTCCATCGCTGTTTTATGTGAGTTTTTTCCTCCAGAAAAACAATACCAAGACAAAAAGCACAGTTTGAAGAATGAATGCCTTTTCCAGTGTTATCACTGCAGCAATAGGCACATAAGGGGACTCAAAGCAAGCTCCATTCTGATTTATGTTTGATTTTTCATTTAATTGAATTTTTGCAAGAAAATGGTTTCATTATTGAGAAATGGACCTCCCATCATGCAAAGAAGGGGGGAATCAAATGCTTAAACTCCGTCTCATTTAGCAGTGACACTTCGGGAATGAACAATAGCTTTGTACATAAATTTGCTTGTTTGGCTGCCACAGATATGAATTGTCAGGGCATTTTAGAACAAAAGAAATGACATGTCAAAGCAAATCTATAGTTTAGCTAATCAAAATGCCATGTTTTAAATATTCAAGCTGTTTTACACCAAAAGGTGGCATTTATCAGAAAGCACATAAATTGACAGGAAATACAAGATGAAAGTGGAACGCAGACAAAATAAGGGTTTTCAGATATATACAAGAAATTTATTTCTCTGTGCACTTTATCAACCAACACCTTCCTCCTCAAAAAAAACCCTCTAAAACCAGCACATCAAAAAGCATATCCTCTGCCTCTTTTAAGCAATGGAAACATTAAAGCCAGCTAAAGCAATTTAGCTAACAAAGCCGGTCCAGCATTTGGCATGGCTCAGAGAGCCCTTGCTAGACCAAGGGCTGAGCTTCTTCACAGACTTTCCACTGCGTTTTATCCAGGCACGTTGGGTCCACCTGCAAAGCTTCAACTTGTGTTCTGCAGGCAGCCTGGGGAGGAGGGCGAGGGGATGCATTCCGTGACTCCCACATGCAGGTAAAGCACGTAGACTTTACAGACCAAGGGTACTGCAGCAAAAGCTTGCCTCGCTGTGAAAAAGACCCGAAAGGAACGAGGCATAAACTGCTCATTTTGTAAGTCCCCTGCAGGACTCTGCTGCTTGCAGCCAGCCTCCTGGCACCCCCTGGGCACAGATTTCATCGAGCCTCGCTCCCCCCCGGACATCTGTGCTCCTGCCAGCCTGCTCTGAAGTTACAGTAAAACTTGTCAGATCAAAAACCTTATTATGTAGGCACGACAGCTCGCTGTGCTTAGCTGCTCCCAGCACAATGCCCAGTTGTGGAAGCTTAACATTATCTCTTAAAAGTTAAGCCCCATTCGTTTATCATCTATTGCCAGAACAGTTACTGGGTTGCTAAGAAAACACTCCAAAGGGAGACTTTTACAGCAGTTGGTCTGTTTTCTGCTCCTCTGTGCTTGGGAGGTTAAGTCCGTTGCCAGAGTTTTGCCTTTGCAACACAAGCATGTTCCAGAGAGTGTAAAATCCCCCTAAGCCCGCCGAAGGTGTCGGTCCTGTCGTGAGTCTCCCCACTGCCCCTGTTCCACAGCCCACAAACCTGCAGATAAGCATCCTGGAAAAACACTGGCTCTCTCCTAGTCTGCCACAGCACAGAGAGCTGCTACATCCTACAGGCACGCAGGAAAAGCCACAAAAGGTCACACCCAGGCTTGAGAAGAATTCCAGGAGCTGAGCTTCACAGTCCATTAACGAGCTGGGAGCCCAGATTAAGCCCAGCAGATTAAGCAGAGCTCAGGAAAGCGCAGCTGGGGCCCTTCTCCAGGAGGATGGAGCAGCATTAACTCACTGCAGCACTGTTTGCCATAAGGAGAGCACACCATGCCATCGGAGAGCACGATTCCATCATCAGATAGAATGACAATGCTCCTCTGCATCTGTCACTTTTAGCCCATCTTCCAGCAGGTCCCAAATCATCCCCCTACCAGCTTCACAACTGACTCTTTATCGCACATGAAAAAAAGGGTGAAAAT
Organism: Promerops cafer; assembly: GCA_013398275.1. NCBI lineage: Eukaryota > Metazoa > Chordata > Aves > Passeriformes > Nectariniidae > Promerops > Promerops cafer. Next base: position 316,011 of record VZSE01003592.1, on the reverse strand, counting down.
AATTCCATTTACCAAAGTCCCCGCCTAAGACAGGTTTTTGCATACCTGCCCAGGATTTGTGCCCCGCAGCAGGTACAGCACTGATTGTGGAAGGAGGAGATTTGCAGAGACCACAGTCCCCAGCCCAGGGACCAGCAGATGTGCAAGAAGGGCTGCAGAATGAAGCTGCAGAAGAGGCAACACCTGCGACAGAAGAGACACTTTTTTCTTGGGCTGAAAGACCAGGGTGATTTCTACAAGAGGCTTTGTTTAGGGTCACTGCATTCTTGATTCAGCAACAATAATTTATGGCAGCCTAAACTCACAAAGTGACTTCATCCCAGAAAGGTCTTGCTGGATCTGCGCAGTGGGAGCAGCATCACCCTGCTAACACCCAGCTCCAGCAGCAGCGCTGAGTTCCTGCTGACTTCCTCAGAGGCTGAACTCCTGTGGCATTTCTAGTATGTGGCTGGACTGGTAAACATTTAAGCTTAAGACAAACACCACCACCTAAAGAAATCCAAAGGTTTTGCTGCGTTTAGTGCTGCTGGGCGATGATGGCAACTGGAGTTGAAAACAAATGGCACCCAGAGCTGTGTGTTCAAGTGTCTCGTTTCTCTGACTCCCCAAGAAGCCATCCCTTAGCAATGTGACAAACCTGGCGATTCCAAATGACTAAACACTTGCTGATCCCTTCAAGTGACAGCTAAAAAGCACCATTTAACACTTTGGGGCTTTACTTCAGCTATAGCTGCAAGGAAAGCCATTCATAAGATCTCAAACTGCAGTTAAGAACCCTTTAAATGTTTCTTCTCACCAATTTGAATAACCAACATTTCCAGAACAAAAGCGCCTCTCGAGCAAGGGCTCAGGCAGATGGCATACATGCTCAGAAAAAGCTTCCATTTTCTACTTTGAAGAAGGGCACAAGACTGACAAAACCTCCATTCTCTGCATGTCCAGGGCTTTCCTGCCCTAAACCTACCCTGCCCAATCTTCCACCATCCAAACCAGGTGCCTCTGCCTGCAGCACCATCCACCCAAACAGAGCAATGAGTGGTGAAACTGCTCTGGTGGTGCAAAACAGAACTTCAGACATAATGTAAAATCACAGGTTTCAAACACCTGCCATGAATATATTGCAGCGCTTCATTATTTGCACTGGACACATGGCAAGAAGAGCACTATCACCACATGCACTTCACTGGGGTTCTTGATCTCCCATTTCAAATGACTAAAAGTTCTCTGCTACTTATAAATACATAATTTTTTAAATTCTGAACCTGTCTCCCACAGAAGGGACAGTAACAAAGACATTGCTGTAAGTCACTGTGGAGCTACGACACAGTCACACCTCCCAGACTGGACTGGGGTTTGGACAAAAGATTGCACTCACCTAAAACAGTGAAGCCATGCTACATTTGGAAACATTATTAGACTATTTAGTTCTTTATTAGTAGAGCCATTGAGATTTATAGTGTACAGAAAAGGGTTGTTCAATCAACAAGGAGCAAGTGAAGTGAAAAAGCATTAATGTTACCACTGAGGCAATTATTGCAACATGATCACAATTCCTATGCATCTTTAATTTTTTTGCCCACACAAGAGATTCTCTAATACATGGATCCCTGTTCCATTAAAGTAATATGATTTGTAGCAATAATATCAGGTGGGTGAAACAGAATCCAGTCTCTTAACACTTGAGCATGCTTTCCCTTGGGGAATATCAGTACACAAAACGGGGGTTCCAGTAAAGTGCTTGTAATCCCAGAAGCTAGTGCACCTATTAAACACTTAGCAGGGCTCCAGCAGAAAGACAATCCCAGGAAAACAGTCTCAGCTGAGACAAAAATCCCAGTCCTGGCTCTCAGGAGCAGAATGCAGGTTTAGCTCCATGTAACACCTTCTCTATCCAGAAATCCGAACAGGCAAGAAAATATCATCACCCTCCAAAGAACAGAGCAGGGAATTCTCTGATCCCACACAGCTCCAGCAATGCAGGCTTGGGCAGGTGACCAGGTTGTCATGGGAAAACCAATCCCCTGGAGCCAGGTCTCCTGCCACATCTCTCCTGTTAAAGGGTGATGCTTTCCTTTGGTAGTCTTGAAATGCAAGGAAATTCCCATCCAGAGGGATGGGAATGCCTTGATACAAGAAGCCAATCTGAACTACTGCTTCAAAATTTTGTGAGGTATTTTTTTTCCCATCTCCTTTTTGGGGAAAGGAAGGGAAAGGCAGAAGCAGGCACCAAAAAAACAGATTGTTCTAACTAGAACACGAAAAAAAAGAAGATGAAGAAGATTCTACTAATGGAAAAGTCTACTGCACTGTAATCATTGCTTTACTAAAGGATCAAATCCTATCAGGACACTGGTTATCTCCATTCATCTCCCAATGCAAGTTGTTCTGAAGACTGTGGAAGATCTGGTCATGGACCCTACTCCTAGCACAACACAGAGTCTGAGACAAACTTTAAAACTCCTAAGATTCTTCATTTAATATTTCACCAGGTTGTAGAAAGGACCCAGTCTTGTCAGGAAGAGACAAAGCAGTTGCAGCAGAGAGAGAAATGCTTGTGCTGTGTAGAGTCAGAGGCATGCAAGACACAAGGTAAGTTCTAGAGCAATGTAAAAGAGAAGGGAAAAGTGAGTCCCTTTCAGGAGCAGTGCTGAGCTCTGCATGGAGGCAAAGAAGGAAGAAAGAGTGATTAAAAAATTTAGAGGAGAAAAAAAAATTCGAAACACAATTTGCTCATTATGCTTTAGAGTGAACACGTCCATTTCCGTGCATCAGGGCAGCTGCTGACCCTGTGCATGCCCACAGACCCCTGGCTGCAGCACCAAACAAATGAACATGGCCCTCTCCCATCCTTCTTCAGGTCCCCTCTTTGACAGCCAGATTTTTGCCACATGCAGACCTCTGACATGCTGCTGGTCTTGCACAAAGCCACAAACCCCCTTAAAAGTCACACCAGTGTCCTGGCACCTGCTTTTGACCCCCAAAGGAAAGAGCAATCAGAGGGCACCATTGCTGTGCCACTGCCTGTGGAAGTTTTGTCCCCTTCACACCACTTCTAGAGGGTACCATGCAATAAAGCAAGAAGGGAAAGCAATAAATATGCACAAGGGTCAGCCATTCCCATGGAAACCCTCCATTGGATATCCTGTGGAAAACTGTTCATGAGTCAGGTACCCATCCACAGACCTCACTGAAAGGTGACAGCTTGGGCTTATGGAAAATGGAAGCTGTGACATTTGGAGTATTTTCTGAAACAGATGTTTTTAGCTAGCAGGCACTTTTCTGTCCAGCTCTCAAATTGATTTTTTTTTCCTGGATTCTCTACACAGTGCCACTGTGTCTGCATTATGCACTGAAAATATTTACAAAGACATCAAAATTAACTCTGGGTAGGACTTTGGCAAGCAGGGGAGGGAGGCCAAAAGAAAGCAATTCTATATGTGGAGAAGTTGCTTCATTTCACTGTAATCAAAGAAACAGAGCAACTGGAAGACCAGCTCTGAAGTCAAAGAAGATGAATGGCAACCACAGCAAGGGCCATAAAAACACCAATAAAAAGTAAGTTGCCATAAGGGAAATACCCAGCTCAACACCTCTCCAACAAGGTAAGCATAATAAACTCACTCCCAACATGGACACCAGTTTATTTTTTCAGGTGCAACCTAAATACAAAACCAGGGAGAGATGCAGGAGAAGCAGCACTTACATTCCATCTGCTATGTAAATAGTCTTGTTTGTTGATGGAATTAGTTACATGATTTAGATCAACATAATCTGACCTTAAACAATGAAATTAACATCCAAAAGCCAATGCTGCTCCTTCCCTGGGGGCTGCAGCAGTTCCTCTGCAAATCCCTTTCTCAGACCCTCAGAGGACAGATTCCTCCCATGCTTGTCTTGGCACCTGTCAGAGACCGTGTTTTATTTTACTTTGCATCAATTCAAAGAGGTTCTAAATATTCTGGAATTAAAACGATCGCAAAACATGAAAGTGCTTATAAGGCATTTCCACATTCTCATCTGGCAAGTGAGTGGTTGATTTACAAGCCAGCTGTCAATACAGAACAATTGCTTACCTCATTTTACAGGAAAGCAAAAAAGTACCTAAAAAAAATACTTGCAGTGCAAAATATCAAGAAAAACTGCTTTTTTCCAACATGGCAGCCAGCAGTGTGTGTTCATTGGTGACCTGTCAAGGAGACATGCTTGTTTAGCTTTCAGATGAGCCCCCAGGAGCTGGGACCTAGTAAGCAAATAACCAGAGACCACCCCAAAGTCTCCCTCCCTGCAAAGCAGTGACCAGCCCGTCCCTACAGCTGAAGACCAGCCTCTCCTCCAACCATCTGCAACTTGTGTCAACACAAAGCAGGATCCCACAGGCTCCATGCACCCTAAACCTAAAAGGGAAGATAATCCTTGCAGTTACTCTTTATCTAGGCCAGCACAGCTCTCAAAGGAAGACTCTGGCTTGGAAGTGTGAAATGTTAACGTCTACAGAGGGTGGATGGCAAATGCTTCACTCCATTTGGATGTAACCCTCACTGAAATGGAAAGGGAATACAAAAAGCTGCCCCATGCACCCAGGGACACCTCTGCAGTTTTCCTGAAAGAAGGAACCAAATGAAAGCAGAAGGACTGACCTTACATCTCCCAGTTATATCTGCACAAGACTGATTACGATGCAACAGCAGATGGTATTGCTCTTTATTTAAAGAAAACATGCATGCTTTAGGGAACTGTGTGCAACATTACTGCATCAAGAAGGGCAAATCAAGCCTTGTGGGAGACAGGGAGGTGACTTTTAAGTCAGTAGTTTCAAGTTTGAGGCATCTGGCACTTTTCCGTACAAGGAAAAGTCAGAACTCCTCCCCACCACTGGCTATGCTGCTATTCACCACTGGTCCTGGGTGACCTGCAACACAGCCACCTCAGTGCCAGGCTGGGCAGTGCCCCAGGGCAGCCACAAATGCCCATGAAATGTCCTGATGCAGTGACACGCCAGCAGCAGGAGATGGATGACCAAGGTTTGCCACGCTGCTCATGGAAACAAACAGCTCCCAGCTCCAGCTCCAGCCCATTCCCCATCTGCATCCACTGGACCTGTACAGGGTCAACCTTTCCAGCTGGCCCATGGGGACACCAGACCAGCCCCATCCTCACCCCTGACCAAGCACCAGCCTCACAGCTGCTCGTGTTGGTGTCAAAGCTCCCCTTTTTGGAGACCCCGGTCTCCAGTAAAGCACTCTGCTCTTTATTTCTGAAATGCTGTCTTCAGAGGGTTTTGGAAAGAGCCCAACTCAGTTCTACACCCCACCACTTGTTCTTATTAAAATCCTGGCATAGAACTCTGTAAGAGACACAATATATTAAAACTAGAATTATCTAGTAAAGACAAGGCAACTTCATTTTGAAGGACCAAGTTTGACTTTAGCCTAGAATGTCATTACTACTAGGAAAATACACAAACCAAGGACACTTCATTCTATGCCATTAAGCATTTCAAAGTATCTGGGTGACACCACTGTACTAAGTAACAGACTACTCACTTTCCCATGTAATTTGTTTAATAGGCAGATGAAAACATTAGAAAGACAAAAGGGAGTTTTTATATTCTGATCATTTAGATTTTATCTACATTAACAATCAAAAGCATCATAAGCAGTCAAGAGACTATTGTCAGATACCATTTTGATGACATGCATCCTTTTAAGTGTATCCAGTGTCCCTCATATCATTAGAAGCAGGGGGAAAATTAATAGAATACTAATGGCCAAGCAAGCTCCAAGTACAATAACTATCCCTTTTTTCTGTTCATGTTATCAGCCCATATTTTATCTCCATTTCTTCTTGAAGACCACTTGAAGAAATAGAATGGAAATTTGACTATACTGTCTGACAAATTTTTTTGCCATCCTCCACTACACCTGAAGGGCTACCAGAACCATGAGCAAAGCTACTTACTTCTATACCTTCAGGTTCTTCCTTCCCACCTTTTTTTTTTTTGCTGTGATGCTGGGACCACAGTTCTTTACATGCTCATCAACACACACCTGTTTGTTTACATCCCCTCTTTTGTCTGTACTCAACTGCTGTCAACTGTTTACACCTGGACTGCAAACCCCAGAGAGAAGCAAGACCAGACACACCAGCCCTGATCCATAGAGAGGCTGGGCCGAAACACCTGTGTGTGTGTGTGTGTTTATAAGCCAATGCTACCTCATGGCAATTCATGTGGACAAGCTGTCCCTAATCCCAGATTTCAGCAAGAACTCAAATTATCCTTTCCTTAGTCCTACTGTGAAGCTCCCTGATGATCCCTTCCTTTCAAAGGACTAAAGGAAAACCAACACTGAAAAGGTCACAAAGGATCAACAGCACAGCCCTTTGGTATTTTGCCTCCTCTTGTGCTTTTTACTGGATCTCTGACTCCTTAAGAAGTGCACACATGCACCAAGCCTAGCTGGTTTTCCCCATTTTACTCCCAGATGCTCCCAAGGAGCTGTATGTGCTCTGCTGTACGAGGTGTACCTCTGCATGGAGGGGAACAGAGACACACAGAACATCACAGAAGAGCAGAGAAAGTCAGTCTGCTAACTGTAATTAGAGAAAAAACAAATTTATGAAGCAAATAAACTCGGATGTGTGTTAGCTCTATACCATAAGTGCACAGAAGGTAATGCCTTCTAAAGAGTTTCCATTGCTCCCTGATAATCCATGCTTAATTAGATCTTTTTACCTTAATGCAGATTTCCTCTCCCTAATGTTCCTGCTGTCATTCCATACCTCACCCTTGCTCCCTGATGTCAGTGGCTTTGTCCTCTGACAGAAGCCCACCACAACGGGCAAAGTGCCAACATAATTAATTTTTCAGTAAAAGGCAAGTTGTTGTTTTCTCAGAAACATTTTACACTTCAGAAAACGTCAGAAATGTCAGAGTCCATAAGCAGAAACAAAATCAGAGATCTGCTTCCCTATTAATACTGCATGACCTCCTCAACCATCTCACTCCGGGAGAGGAAGACACTGGGAGGGGGCCGGGGATCCAAGCAGTGTCAGCCACTGGCTGCTTAGAAAAGCAAACAAGAATTAAATATAAGGAGCACCAAACCAAATGCCTCTGCCTTGAGAGCGGGCTGAAAAGCTGCAGGCTGTTCAGAAGAAGGGGCATGCAAAGCCCAGAGGAGAGCAGTGGCAAGGCTTGATCCTCAGTGCTCAGTCAGCCTTAAATTCCTTCTTTGACACTTCTGCATGCAGAGGTGGCAACCCAAAATTATAGCTGTCTGTAGAGAGGATGAAGAAAAGTGCTGTGTTGACTCTGCTTGTCTCTCAGAGGGATCCCTGAAGCCTCCCCTCAGTGCTCACCCACGACAAGGCAGTGGGTCATCTTCAGAGAAACACGTGGGAGTCCTGATTTCTGTCCCTTTTCACCCCTGAGCTCAGCTGCTGCTGTTTTACTGCGACCTCAGCTCCAGTACGTGCACAAACACCCTTCCTGAAGCCTGCAAATACATCACAGTGAGTTATGTGCACTTTCAGACCTCTGCAAAAACACAGGAGGAGATGTATCTCTGCTTCCCCAGGAGAGCCTCGGCAGACACAACGGGCACTGCCCGTGCAGGACACCAATCCCATTTCCACAGGAGTTGTACAGCCCTCAAGATCCAAGGGCTCAGGTCAGCACCCAATCTCATCGTTTTTTGTAGCTGATGGCCAGTATGTGTATAAACAGGGCAGATTGCCTCGTACCCAGAGCAACTCAACACTTTGGTATTGCTTAAAAATCACAGAACCACAGAACCATTTAGGCTGGAAAAGCCCTCTTAAGATCAAGTCCAACTGCTGAGCCAGCAACGTCCACCATTAAACCATGCCTCCAAGCACCACATCTACATAATTTTTAAATCCCTCAGGGGATAGTGATTCAAACACTCCCCTGGGCCACCTATTCCAAATGAAACTCTGCTCCAGCCTGCTGGGGGTGCTTACACTATTTCTTGTCCCATGAACCACAAGCATCAACATTACTGACAGAATTGGGCAGTGCTTTCTCCACAAAAGGGTGACATGATGAGGCTCCACTTGAGCTACTGCAGCATCTTCTCTGCAGCTCCTGTTACAGATAAAATTGTATCTTTTCTTTCTTTCTCCTCTCCTCTGAGCACACTAAGGAATTCTAAACATTTTCTGGCACATTCATAGTGTTGAGAGTCAAGTCTTTGAACAGGTGATCACTTTTCACTCCATAAACTAAGTTCCCTTGCTGGGTTAGTCCCCAAAGGGTTTAGGAAATGGTATTGAATGGAAAAGTATCCACACGTGCCTTAATTTGCTTACACTGACTCCTGCAGCATCACAAACACAAACTAAAAAGAGGCAGAGCCATTTACAAGACTGGAACAAAACTTCTCTTTACAAATTCATCAGCAAGTAAGTAATAAACTCAGACTTATGGAAGATTTGCTTATGATCAGGGTTTGTTTTGTCCATCTATTACACAGACTGATTACAGGATGAATAACAACACCACAGGCACCTGAGGTCTACATGGCCACAGCAGGTACAGCTCACACAGATCCAGCTGAGAGGAAGTGACACATTCCTAACATCACATATCCAGGGGATGAAAAACCCTCTCACATTCCACAAGCAAACTCACTTTAACTACAGCTTTGAGTCCCTTCCAAATCTCTGAATGAATGATCACACTTCAGAACAGCATAAGAGTTTTCTGCGAGAGACATTCAGATTAAATATCATAACTGATTACAGGAAGAGCTGGTAGCCCTGCTTATTTCAGTTGCCTAATGCTTCTGATCTTTAGACCCTATTCCTACTTACCTGTAATTTTGCCAAGCTCTAGCCATCTGGACTGCAACTTCATGTGCTTTTTGTCTGCCTCAGGCAAATTTTAATTTCAGCCAAAAGAGTTTGACTGCTCTTAAGAACAAGGCAGAGAAGAAAGATTTATCTTTCCTTTTTTTGCCTACAGTAAGAAATCCTGCTGACCTTTTCTTTAATTAGCTAAAGCATTTCCCAGACTTTGAAACAGAACTCAGCTTTTGACAGGATTTTGTTCAAGTCTGTATAAACATGAACTTTTTGGTCATAATTTGGGGGTGTGGTCAAGTTTAGTGCATTTTTGCTGTATCTGCAGGAACATATCCAGATCAAAATAATTTTTGCCTGGAGAGGTGGGAGATACAATAAGAGTTGAATTTTTTTTATATAGTTACAACTTCGAAAGCTCCCACTTTTTAAAAGAGCCCAGGGTCTGGTGCATTAATGCTCCTCTTTATTAATTTGAAGACCAAGTGGAAGTACTCCAAGCTGGACACTGCTCCTCCAGCTCTTTGCCTTGCCAGTTTCAGAGGACCAAATGTGTGTGGTGTAAAAGCCAGCATTAACCAAACCAAGACCTAGAACTTGAATATCTATTGATACCCTGCAGAGAACACAAATTTAAAAGGTCTTCATTGGGGTCCTTCTGAATTCTAGTTTTTCTGTGGAAGAAACGTGCTTCTGCTCAGTGTTGAGCATTATGAAGCAGCATGAAAATAAAGTCCTCACATGCAATTGAAAATTTTGAAGAATTCTATTTTTAGGTGTCATTTAAAGGTATTCAGAAACAGACATCAAAAAACAAGGAGAAAGAAAACCACTCATTAAGGGACATTCATTCAGTGCCTTTACACAAGGGAAGCAGCTTGTGGGAAAACACGATGTAATAATTAAAGGCTATATTCCAATGCACAAGAAACCAAACTGAGGTTGCAGAGATTGCCTGGTTTGTTCATAACCTTTACAAACTTTTCACCCTCAGTGATGTCCTTCTGATGTAGTTTTCTGGACACAATTTTGTGATCTAGCTGTTGGTGTGAGACGAATCCAGGAGGATCAACATGCATCTGGAGAGGTTACTTTCTTCCAGCTCTGTATCTTCAAGATGCATTTCAGGACCAAATATTTACTTACTAGTGAGTCTAATTATTTTTCACGCTTATGTCACAGTGAAGCATCACAAGCTCGACAAAGAAATGGGTTTCAGCCTCTCTCCAGTTCAAACACTGCCTTCTCATTTGATGTGAAGCATTTGCTTTCATTTAACACTAGCAATGCAGTGCACTTTATAGAGCATCTTCAAGGTAAAAATCTATGCAACCTAGTAAAAAATACTTTTATACTGTCCATTAATTCAAGAAGCAGATTCTGAATCACATCCCTTAGAAAATGAACCTTTTCTTCAAATGTCAAATGCACTGTTTACTCCTCCTCACTGGTAGCAAAATGTGATGTACAAGGCTACTAATATAATTTCCAGGCCATTATCTAAACAAACAACCTATGAACAAAGCAAGAAAGAGGAAAAAGTAGCTTATCACCTCCAGCTTTAAAGCTGCTGCAAACTCCAACATACAGGTGCCATCTCTCGACAAACACAGAAGAGCTGCTCAGAATGGAAACGTTCCTTCAGTCTTTCTTCAGAGACCACACAGCTCATTCCCAAGGACAATGAAGGCTCCATCAGTGCAGTGCTCTTCAGGGCAGATCTTTCCCCCTTTTCAAGGCTACCCCTCCAAATGCAGGCACTCTCTCCCCTTATTCCAGTGCTGCAGCCTCACAGGGGTTGCAGCAGCAGTGTGACCTCCTGGTCCCTGCAGTGGGGGTTCCCCTCTGTGCCAGCTGACAGGAGACACTCAGCCCCACCCTGGGGAACCCAGCACAGCTGGGCAGATGTGAACCTACAGCAAGCCAGGAGGTGTTGGGCTGTTCCTACAGACACCACCCTCGCTCCAAGCGGCACACACAGCTCTTCTGCAAAGCCAGAGAAGGTCACCAGCCATCGCCCTGCCCTCCACAAGAAGCTGAGCAGAAGACCACTACCCACTGCTGGGCTCCTGTATTTTCTCAGCCAAAAAATAAGTCCAAGTTTTCAATGTGTCTTACTGACACATTAACAGCAGAGGCCAACTCCTCGTGACTGAAGTGTCTGCTGGAAGCAAAAATGCTGTGCAAGAGCTTCAGCACTCTTCTTGTCATTTTTCTCTTTAGACAACACTTTGTTTTATTTTTTTTTTAATGTCTTATCTGCACAAGAAGAGGCTTAGCTGCAGAGCCACCCACCAGCTGTTCACCACAGCCCTGCTGAGGGGGGTGATGCCTTACATCACAAGTGAAAATCCTTCTCAGGCCACCTCAGAGGCCTCCACGCAGCTCTCAGTAAGTACATAACCATTCCCACAGGTCTCATAAGGAGATGGACCACGGCTGTGCAGCCAGACTTTGGAGACCAAGCTCCCCTGACAAACGACAGCATAAAAAACAACCTTAAAAGCCTCGCCCAGAGGGAAGTTGTGCACCTAAATCAAGCAGCACAGATTTCCCCAGAACAAATGGTAGCTCTGACCCTGTCATGATCTGGGCTGGCATTCTCAGCTGAAGGACCAGGGGTGCTATTTTCTTCCATTTAAAGAACTATTTTGAATTTACGAGCCACTATTTAAGAACAGTTGATAGCCCACTTACATGGCAGACTCGAGCAGATTGAAATAATTTCATAATTAAAAGGCAGCAAAAGCATGTGTGTCATTTCAACATAATTCCTCAGAAATTCAGTAGCAATTTGATTTTATTTTTTTAATGAGATAGATTAGAGAGTATGCATTGATCTGATTAGTCTTCACATTCTTTCCTCCTTTTAATGTAAACCAATCTCCTTACATGGATTACTAGGCCTATTTAATTTCCTTTCCCTAGAAAAAGGAACATCATTTTTCACTGTGATCATAATAGGAATTTGACCAATACAAATACACTGCATTACTGCAATCTGTTACTCACCAATTTCCTTCAAAAGGAGTGAATTCCAAAGCTGTGAGCTGTAATCCTAGAGGCAGCCTTACTGTTCTCTACTGCTTTTAAAATTGCTTCTTTATGGCACTCAGTCTTAGATTTTTTTGCCTTGAAGATGACAAATTTGGGAAGAGCTAATCAGCAAAAGAAATCACTTGCAACTGATCTACACTGCTCTCTGTTTTGCCTTGTCTCAGAGGGTTGGTTTTTTTAATCTTCACTTGCTAACCAACAGGTTTGTGATTTTTTTTCTCCCAAGCACACATTCAGATGATTTTTTTCCAATTAAGTTTTGGGGCTTTTTTTTTTAATAGTAGCAGATTAAACATGCAATGCTTCCTATATTTAATCTGTCATAGAAGATGCATTCATTCCTAAATGCAGTACTTCATGGAAATGGCTTTACTTTCACACATTAGAATTTTCACTCGTCTCCTGTGCATCCCTGGCTGCCACACGCAAACCCAGATGTGCTTCTCTGACCAACCAGTGTGACACAGGACACAATCCAGCACCCATCAAAAACACCTAAATAAGCCCAGCCACTGTGCACACCACAGCAATCACAGATTCAATCTAACACTCTCTGGAAGTGTTTAAAAACCACGTGGATGTGGCACTTGGGGACAAGGTTTTGTGGTGGGCTTGGAAGTGCTGGGTTAATGGTTGGATTCAATGAACTTAAAGGTCTTTTCCAACCTAAATGATTCCATTATTCCTATGACACCTGCACTCTGGGGGTTGCAAGTAGACACAGCACCAGGTACTGCGTCCCATGCACCTGGATGGAAGGGACTTTTCCAGGTAGTCCTAACCAGACAGTCCAGCCTGCATCCCCTTCACAGCTGCAGGAAAAAAACCTAAACTCAAACATTCAGATACTGCTGCCACAGAAACAAACACAGAAGTTCCCACATCCCTCAGCAGCTCTCCACCATCCCTGCCAGATCTATCTGCTTTACTTTCTAGTGAGCAGTAATACCACAAATCTGCCACAAGCACTTCTTTGATACCAGAAGCAACGTGGAGAGCTCTGCCTCTTCTGGGCTGAGGGAATAAAGCCAATTTCAAACTACTCAATTTCACACGAGTAGTGGGAATTTTGACCAAGGCGCTGCTATGATTTTTTGAACATTTTATGGATAAAGCCCCATGCTTGAAAACTGGATTGTCAGTGCCTCCAGAGTATCCAAAAGTTACACTGGTTCCATGCACCAGATAAATGCAAGAGGCACTGCCAGCCGTACACACTCCTGAGGAAAGCTGTCATGTGTCCTCACTGTCTGAGTGGTGTTTTTCACAGATTAATATACTTTCACAGTAGAATGAAAGATTATAAATTGCCAAAATTGATTTCACATCAGTGGTGAAGTCAGAGTGAGTAACACACCTGAGGTGACCCAGTCTGCTCAGGGGAAGTGAAACCACAGTGTATTGACAGTTTAATTGGCTCAGCAAGAGTTCATTTCCCTCAGATGAAATGCGCCATTGGCCATTTTATCACTATATCTTATTGCTGCTTTAAAAGAGAAGCAGATGACAATCTAACAAAATGTTTTCGTTACAAAGACAGCCCCTGTCTTTATTGCTGGGTGCTGGCTTCCTTCCCCCTTTCCTCTCCAGCAAATGCAAACTAGCTCTTGTTTGCATTTTAAGCACTCTGCAGGATGAGAATGCCTCTATATATCCTTTCAGGACAAGTGATGGAAGATGCTGCTGTGCCCATTTCTGTACTGGAACTACGAAGGATAAAACACAAATATTCAACAGCACCAAGCAGTTCTATAAATACCACATTCAAGGGTAACATGACATTTATATCACCTTACTGCAAGCTAAAGAGATGTCATTTGACTGCTCTATAGCGTTGGGAGGCATTTAAAGAACGTTAGTACTTGAACTATCAAAAGATGATAACTTGGAGTTCCAAGGGTAATTACAGAAAACAGCCCACTTGTGGAAGCAGGAGACGTGAAGGAACAGGGAGCCCTCACTCCCTGGCTGTCTCACAGCTCACTCTCTGACAGGGAATGCAGGCAGAGCATCGTGCTCCGCCAGCGTGGTTCAGAGCACGTGGGACAGAGGCAGCACCACCTCGCAGCCCTGGAGAAGCTGCAGGGAATGCCACAGGTAGCCCAGCAAGGCTGTGATCCTCCTGCAGACCCCCAGCCCAGACACCTCCCCATGCAAAAGGTCTGCACTCCCTATGGAGCTGCAGCATTAATTCCAGGGAGCAGCCCCGGGCGCACAGAGCCAACTCCTCCCTCACCCCTCAGAAGCAGGAAAGCACCATCCCCTTCCACGGCAGAAAGGCAGCACCAGAGCTGGCAGGGGACAGCACCCTGGCAGCAGAAGGCACAAGCATCTGGGAGCTCCTCCACACACTTTGAGCTGGGGGCCCCTAAGCCCAGACACCAATGCCATGCTTAAAAACTGCTGAAGCAGCACACAGGCAGTGACAAAAAGCCCCTTATTAACCTCCAAGCCTCATTTCACCAGTGAGGGGAAGGACGTCAGCAGTGTTTAACTGCAGGGCAGGAACAGAGGCACGACGCAGGGAGGGATCTCAGCCACACACAGCTCCCCACTGCTGCACCCCTCAAGCCATGAAGGCCCCAACAGCAAGGACTGGGGGGTCAGGGATATCTCCTACACATTTTACTGCTCTGTGGACATGCCAGAGGGTTGCTGCAACTCTCTGCAAAGGGCGTAACACAGAATCTTCCTGCAGCAGTCAACAGATGCATGGAAATGCAGGTGGGAGCGTGAGAGGCCATCGCTGTGGGGATGGACTGCAGAGCTCAAGGGGGGATGCAGGGAAACAGCAGCAAAAGCCAACGAGGTCCCTCCTGCAAGGAGACACCCCAGAGACACATGCCAAGCTCTCCAACTGTGAGCAAGGCTGTCCAAGATGCACCAGGATTTTGGGAAACTGTGGGCAATGGGACCACTCTGGTACTGGCTGAGGCAGGAGAGGGAGCCCAGGCAGGAGGGGAGCCCCACACCTCAGGCTCAGCATCATGAGAGGCACTGAGAGGCTCCTCCAAGGGAAGACCCATCCAGCACCCCCAGAGCCCAGTGAGCTGCATGCCAGTGCTGTGCTAGCAGTGAAACTTCAGGCAATGAGAGGAAGAAACAAAAGCAAAACCAAACATCTTTCAAAATATCCCTTCCCGGTAGCATGCACTGTCATGCAATTCTTCCAAAGCCATGGTTTATGTGGCTCAGGAGGGCAGTTTCATGCCCTAACTCCTGCATGATGGATTTTACAATTTGTTAAAGAAACTCATCAATCCTCAGCAGTCATTTTTAATGCCCAGAGCCTCCACAAAGTCCTGCATTTTGCTGATCTCCCAATTTCAAATCATTTGAAATTGCTGCTACTATTACAGCTCTGCTCCTAAAGCTAAGCATTATGGCACACTCCAGACTTCCAGCTTCATGTGCTGGTGTAATAAACAGATTAACTGTGATTTATGAACAATAAGTTCTGGTTATTTGAAAGGAAACATTACCTCCCTAGACCAATTCTGACAACCAGAGATCTCTCATTATGCAGGCATTATTTCCACCTACCCGTAATCATTGGTTTAGAACATCATTTTCGACCTGGTAAATGTATCACCACAGTTTTCCACTACAAACTTTGTGCACTCAAAGCATCTGGCAGGAAGCCCCACCAAAGGCAGAATACCAGCCTGAATTGACCTAGTGAGACAATTCCTACTTTAAATTCAAGTTATGAAAAAAAGAAAATATTAAAGCAACAACAAATTAAAAAGCTTTTGCAGAGAAGGGCCACAGTGGACACAAGTGCATCATAGAAGGATGCAGCAAGACTCCAGTTAGCAGAGGACTAATTAGGAAGAGGAATGATATGATACAGAGATCTGTTTCTTGACCTTATTTACTTGTAAAGTCTAATAAGAGTTTTTATATTCTCTTCCAAGTAATGGATTCATTCTGAGTCCACTCTAAAATGTCAGCTTAGTATTTTACAAGCCCACAAGCAGGAGTTGACATTTTCACATGCACTTTTCACCTGAAGCTACTAAACTGACCACCTCACTCAGGACTCTTGCAAGTCCTGCTAAGCATCATTTTATACATTTATTCAGTTAATCATAATCACTCTTCTCCTGTTTAGAAAAGCTGTGCAACCCTGCACACTGGTTAGACAGCCAAGCCCATCCACACACCACAGCTGTAACCCGTTGGTCACATCTCCCCTCTGCAGGGCTGGTTCAGCTCCAAGAGCTCCCGAGTCCCAGCACCTCTCACCTCCACAGTCAGAGACAGTTATTAACTTTCCAAGCTAGAGACTTCTCCCACTTGCCCCATATCACCTCCCCTCTCCCCACACACACTAAGGGCAACAATCTGCAGAACATCACAGTGCTAAAGTCCACCCACGGCTCTCCCTACTGCCAGCACCTGAAAGACCTTCCTGAATTGTCAAACCTTAATTGGCTTAAAGACCCTGGAGTATCAAACTGATCCAAATGATGAGAGACAAGCTCTGCTGGGCAGTGCTGGTATCAGTGGACCCGTCTTGGTGATTAACATGCAAGAGCTCCCACCACACAGCCCATCTCTTCTCACCTAATTGCTACATGTATCTTGGATTTACCTGTGCAAGGCAAAATTAGTAAAGATGAAATTCTTTATATACTTAAACCACTTTAAAAGAATAAAAGAAATCTCAGCTCCCTCACCTTGACTCTAACGTGGTAACAGAGGTTCGTGAAAAATGAAAAGCCTTGAAGGATTTGGAGTAAGAAACTTGGAGAGACAATCGCTAATCTTTTATCTTCCAGACTTCAAGCAGAATCAAGTTCTTCAAAGAAAACCCAATAAAGCCCAGACATTTTCATCATAACAAAATAAATAATTCAGTCATACTTTAGAGGACTCCAACATTAGGATTGGCTATTTGATATATTTGTGGCTTAGGTGCCTCTAAACTGATTAAAGATAACCTGATAGAAGCTTGCAATGTCAGAACTGCCTTCAGTCCTGACAGATATGAATGGATAGTGTAAATAACTATAAATAACCAAAATGGCTGCATTTATGCCTAATGGAGGATTTACAGCCTTCAGAGCTGCCTGGTAGGACTAAGAGTTACAGCTCTGCCTTTATCCTACCACAGCAGACAAGGGGAGATGGATCGACATCCTCCCCACAGCACCTGCTCTGCCAGAACCACCAAGGGCCTATCCAGAGGAGAAAAGGAACAGGATTCTCCCACGAATAAGAAAATAAACATGAACCCGCTGGTTTGGCAGGGTTGATTTGTTATGGTCTTCCTAGAAACCACTGTGAAACACACATCCCAAAAGCCCCTCAAATCTCTGTAGCCCCTGCAAGCTTCCCCCAATGCAGCTGTTGTTATTTTCCAGCTGCCATGTGCAGAAGGGAAGATGCCACTGCCTTTGAGGGAACAGACCAGGTCTTCATTTACCCCTCCAGGCTTTCACCAAGGGGGCCTCAACTGCAGCATCCCAGTCAATTTTTCAGTCTGGGCTACTGCACTCCCAACCTTCCCACCATCCACCACATTCCCAAAGCTCCAGCAGCAGTGCAGCCCCACGGGACCTATTTGGGAAGTAGGTGGAAGCAAATCCTGCACCCACACAAGCATTGGGGCAGCTCGATTCAGGGTCAGAAACAGCCACGTTTTGTATCCCGGGATTGACGCCACTGCCGCGGATCGCGGAGCAGAGCCACTGACAACTCCTACAGCTCCGTGGCTGCACCACGTGGAAAAGTCCCGCCAGGATGGGACTGGCATCAACACAAGAGGCTGCAGAGAGGCAGCACGAGATCCTGCTGCTCACTTATTTGAGCAATCACTTAAAATCCTGGAGGCGGCTCTCCCCAGGAGCTCACTGTGCAGAAGCAGCCCCTCACAGTCAGCTCTCCTGTTCCTGCTCTTCTCACTGGATGGAGGGGGGAGATACCAGGAAATCTGACACAAAGAATGGGTGCAGATGCTCCCCTTCTCTCAGAGCTCCTTCTGTGCTTAATTGTGTCACCATCTTTCCACTTTTTCAAGTACCTTTTCCCTTGAACAGAGAACTGGTAGGAATGTACCACAAAAGCTGCAAGCGAGCAGTTGCTCGCTTTAATTTTCTGTTATCCACAGAGCAGTGTGGCCAATATGCAGGGCAAGAAATTAAGTGACCATTCAAAAGCAAATTCCAAAGCTGGGGAAGCAGGAGGAATCAGGCTGATAAACATGCACACAAGCCCACCCCAGGGAACAGAGTTCTTTAGTGAGGGGAAGGGCAGATAAAGAAGAACCACACTGGTATTTTCCTGCTCGAGTTTATCTTTCACAAAGTTGAGCTATTCAGGTTTAATATTTAGGAAATCAGCAGAATTCATTGAGGGATTTTTTTGTTGTCATTGTTTCAATAGAATAGATGGTGGCAGGGCCAGAAATTCCCCCACTGAAAAAAGCAAATATCTAATATCAGAAGAAAAAGAGTGGGGAAAGCAAACTAAAGGCAAGGCTCTCACCATCCTCTCCAGCAGGTGAGTTGCACTAACCACTGCTTAGTTTGGATGAGAACATTTAGCAATACTAAATGTCACGTGACAAAAGACACCTGAGCAGTTCTGAGATGATGGGGTTCATCCCAGCTTCAGAGCTGAGAACTCCAACCAGGAGGTGCCCACACAGGCAGGTACCAGCATGGATACACCAAGGGAAAGCAAAAAACTGCCCACAAAAAAAATCCTGGAGTAAGATTTAACTGCAGTCGAGGCAGCCACAATCCATTTTAACACTGTCAAACGCAGCAAGTTTCCAAAAGATTAAATCACTACTTAAATCACCTTCATAATTTAAAAAAAATGCCTGCAAGATAAGAGCAGGAGCTAATTGTACCATTTAAATTTAGTGAAGGAGGGATTTTTTTGGTTGGGATTTTTCCTTCTTAACTGCAATAAAGAAAAAAGCCCAAGGGTCTAAAACTAATAATCTAATAAACTCTGCTAAGTGAACATTGTAACAGATAGGCCTGGATGAGATTTCCTGTAAATGCCAGACAATTTCCCTTGATCTTTATCAGCAGAGATGCTGCTCTAGCTTCAGCAGGAAGAAATTAAATTTGGTGCAAAATAATAACATCTGGGTGAGATTCTGCTTGTCAGACTAGCAGTCCCTTTAGATGACAGGGTAAAAATATTAAAATTAACTCTGAAGGATTTCACGTTTGTGTTTTTAATATGAGTGGCTGAGCTGTGTTTCCATGCCAACACATTTCCCCTCTCTGGAGAGAGGTGCAATTATCCACCCTCTGCACTGGGTCCCCAGACTGGGGGTCTGACCCAAAGCAAGACACATTGGGAGCTCTGTTCCCTGCCAGAGCACATCTCAGAGCTGGCACTGCTTCCAGCTATCCCATCCCTGCACTCCCAATTCCCAAGGCCACAGGGAATCTGTCCCCAGGACCTGCAGGAGATGCTCAGGGGCCACACGGGCTCCTCTTCCCTGACCACTCCAGCAACCCCCCAATAGCTGAGTGCCTGCACAGTCCCAGGCACAGCCCTGCCAGGGCATCCTGCACAGTTCCTGTAGGTGGAACAGCCTCTGGCACTGCAGCCATCAAAATACTCCTAAGCAAGCAGCAAGCAAAAGATCAACCTATTTTAAAAAGTGTTCTTCTACAAACTTCCAGACTAATTTTAAAGATAACAAAAGTAAATGGTGTTCAAAGTCTAATGAATCATCCTTCCAAGTCCGAAACACTTTATACAAGATAATTAAAGCGAGCTCCTCAATGGTTCCAGCTAGAAATTCCCCTTCTGCAATGGGATTGCAAACGATTTTTAGTCACTTTAGAGCTTTTTTTATAAGTAGAAGTGGTCAGAAACTGTTCAATAAAATGCTTTCCTCCCCCACCACCAAGAACAATTCCACGTACCAGGGCTTCTCAGAATAACTTCAGCTTCCAAACCCATGCATGGTTCTCTGGGCCAGGGTGGAAATGACAGTTTAAAAAAAAGGTGGGAGGGCAGGGATAATAAAAATCAAAGCAAGAGATTCAACTCTTCAGAAGTGGCAGAAAGTTCAGAGCCAGAGCACCCGAGGGCTGTGCACAACCTGCAGCTCCACAGGGTGTCATTCCCACACACAATAAAAACTAATGTTGCAGTTTTGTCAGATGGGAAGGAGGGAGGCAGTTTGTATTCCACCCAGATTATTCACCATTTCTCAAGCTGGTCCACATTTCCAATGCCTAGGGAACCAATCTTTCATTAGTTTTACTCCATTCTAGTTATTAGAATTGGAACTTAATGGTAACTGCATTAAGAATTACTGGGGGGGAAAAATGTGCTGTTATCTCCTCAGCAATTCATTTGATCTTACATTGAGAAAAACAACATATTAGACTTCATCAGTCAGTTGTGGTCCAGAACAGAGCTCTGCCCCGATCTCACAGGCTTCAGCAAGTTTTGGTCTTGCTATTAGTGAGGCATAAACAAAAATAAATCAATTATTCTGCAAAAATATCATCATGAAGGAAAAAACGCTTGGTTGCCCATGACTTCCTTTTTAAGCACAGGCAAAAACACCATTAATACAGAATGATGGAACCTCAGTAGGACAGCACTCAACAAATAAGCAATCATTTCACCGCACATTAACCATAAGGCCCTAAAAAAATTATTGCAGATTTAAGTGGCACAAACTAGTGTGTATCCACACTAAAAAAAAAAATCTGAAGATCCATTTTGCAAATAAAAACAAGCAAACAAAAAAATGATCATTTTATCATTAGAAAGAGAGCTGCCCCAGACAGCAGAGCACAGGGTTACCAAGCACTCAAATACCCCATGGGACACCAGCAGCCTCTGCCACCTTTCCCACAGAAAAACCAACTTTGTTGTGCAGTGGATAACAATAACAATACACACAGTTGAGGCAGATCTTAGCAAGCATTACACTGAGGTGACAACCACATCACCTCACTGCAACCCGTATTTTGGGACTGACGGAGACAGACAAGACAATGCTTGCACAGAAATTTTAATTCTTGGAAAGGTGGGGTTTTTTGGTTTGGTTTTTTTTTTTTTTTTTTTTTTTGCACCTCAAGAAGTTCAGCCTTTAAACTTCCATTCATTCTTACGGCTGCAGGAATATTTAGGCCAAGCCCTGCAGAGCAACCATATAGCAAAGCAGGTATATTACTGATCGTAAACAAGCATACATAATATCTACACACATATGAAAACAGGTGAACAGAAAGCTTCCAGCCACTTGCACTTCCAATTGCCAGTGCTGAGGAAGAGGAGCAGAAATGCTGCCTCCTCCTGCACGTGACTGGGGCACCCCCAGCACTCACCTTGGAAGACAGCAGCGTTCTGGATGACGAGGAATTTCAGCTCCATGCTGGCAGACTGCAGCAGCTGCTCCATGTTCAGGCGCGCGGTCGCCTGGTACTTCTCCTCCATCTTCCTGGAGCAGCACGTGGAGCCCTTTGGGATACAGACCTGCAGATCAGTCCCTGCAGAGGCACAGGAAAAGCAGACAATTCACATTAGGAGAGGAATTAGGAGAGGAAACCAACTGCAAGCGTCAGTATGGCCGCAGTTACTGACTGGGCAAATTGATGACGGTTCTGGAATTTGTCCTGAGCATGGAGCTTGGCCAAAGGAAAGGATGGGAACAGCAGAGCCCAGACTGCTGAGCAGTGGCCCCCAAGAGCTGTGCTTGCCTGCCAGCAGTGCTTGCTCCAGCTCCCACACACTCCACACACTGACCTGCCAGTGCCCAGCCTCGCCCTGCTGTCCCCTGTCTGGTGCCCAGCAGTGAGGAGTCACAGGCAGGCAGGAAAGATGGAGTGGGAGGTGGAAAACAGAGACAGGATCTGAGGCTTTACAGTGAATAGAGCAATGTATGTAGTACATCAAGGAGGATATGCTTGTGATTTGCATAAAGACTTAAAAGTAATTTGGAAAGTAACAGTGCTATTTGCCTGCAATTTCTACCCTTTTGTATCCCCAGCAAGAACAGTAATAGCAGAAGGACACAACTATAATGATTTACTTGGCTTTTTAGTGCTGACTTTTAAATTGTACAAACAATGTCCCCATCCAATCCTTTCTGCATTGCAACAAGAAAGCACAAGGCCCTATTGCTTCACTCCTGGATGTCCTGAGATCCTGAGGGATACTCTGAGCACTGCACAAGGCAAGAGCCTCTTCAGCAGCACCTTTACTGATTCACCAGGATGGGACAAAAGCCAGGGGACAAAGGCCAGAGGTACACCACTTGCTCTGGCATCTCCAGCACTGCTCAGTGATGCTAAACTTCTTTTTTTGACGTTCCCAAAGTATTTATTCATGGAGAGTAGACAACTTTGAGAAAAGTGTTGTTAGCTAAAAATAAATAAAATCTGGCGAAGAAAATAGAAATCTTTTTAGGCTCAGACAAGAGAAGATGAAACAGAAGAGCTGTAAGTAGCAGCAAAAAAAAAGTCTCCTCGTCCATCAAACTTTTAAGAGCAAACTGAGGCCCCAAACACACAAGCAGAGCAACAAGCTCATATCAAAGCAAACAGCTCTCCTCGTGTAAACACATCTAATCTGATGCTGCTTTTAGAAACTCAAACAGCGAAAAACAGCTCCATTAAAAATGGCCATCCAGGGTCAAAGAACAGCCAGCACCCACATTTCATTGTCTGCCACCCAAACTGCATCATGCCCAAAGCAAAAGCAGTTCCCTGCTAGGCTCAGCTCTGCCAAGAACCGGGATTAGGAAGCAGTCCCCAGGCCAGTGACCAACAGCCCTGACAGAGTGAAGGCTCCTCACACCTCTCACTCTGCCTTCCTGCTTGTTATAGAGAGTTTTTTCCTCAATAAAAGCTACTTTGGTAACTTACATCTTTGCTCCAGAAGGATTATGCATCCTTTCAGGTTCCTGTCTTTTCTCCTTCACAAGAGTCTTTTACCACATCCACTCTCTCCCTAATTACTAGAAAGTGTCAAAAGTCACTTTTGCAAGTGTAGTCTAGAAGAACAGGATTAATATTAATGTCAGTTCAATCGTGTGCCTCCTGAAGAAGAGTCATGAACAGTGCCAAGGGAAAACCAGCTGTCAGGGCTCAGGAGCAGCGACAGCAGAAATCCTCCTCCCTCCAGCCCTACCCCTCCCCTGGCACAGCATGGGAAAAGGAACATGAAACACTTCATCTGCAGCATGCATTGCATGTGGGGAAGGAGATTTAACCAGTGCAGGCCCTGCTGTTGCTGCAATAAAACCTCATGCAAAGGGGGAGAGAGGGGTACACACCCCCATCCTGGCTCCATCGCTCCCCCATGCCTCAGTTTCCCCTTCTGCAAAGCAGGATACCCAACACAAGTCCCTTCCTCAAGCCCTCTGACACAGAGCCAGCACCACCAATGTCTCAAGCTCAAGCCTCAGTAATTCCTGAACTCACCCACTCCAGAGGAGCACAGCGACAGTTATTTCATGCATTGAAAAAATAAAAGGGACCATAAAACCACGTAACAGCAAGATACTGCGTTAATGAGAGAAGCAGTTATATAACAGCAAGTTAAAGAGGTTTTTTAAAGTCAAACCCAACTCAATTTACACCACAAAAAGGCTTAGCATGGTCTCTTTAACACTACAATACACCCATAAATTTCTTTTTAATACAAAGCTTATTTCCTCCTACATTTATTATATTAGGACACATTTCAAATTATAAAATAAAAATCCTTCCATGATTAATGGAAATACCAATATAGAAAACCCGAGAGTTGGCAATTAAGAGGTCTCTGCAAGTTAAAGCCAAGGATAGGAAGCAGCAAGGTCACCTACTCACATCCCATCCTTCTTCTTAGCAATTAAGCCAACTTCTCCCCTTAAATGGATCTTTATTTTTGTGCAGTAAAAAGACAGACACATGCTGTATCAGAGCAATCACAGAGGAGGAGGAAAACGCCTGAGAATTAGCTTAAAATGTTTTACAGAGACGGCCAACAGCCACAGTAGGAAACACCACGGTAAGCACAAGAGGCCAACACAGGCAGGGCAGGCTCTTGGAAGGTACCAGGGACAAGGTCCCTCTTGGCACAGCAGCTACAGAGGGATGGGGAACGGGGGCCTGACTCCCATCTGCCAGCTCTTTTCTGTGCGTGGCTTTCCCAGATGGCGAGCTGGCTCCACCACTCCCCAGTCCCCCAGGAGCAGTACGGACGGGAGGTTTCAGTGCCAGTCCCCCAGGAGCCACTCGCCCACGCCACTGAGCCCAGCCCCAGCAGGCACAGATGAAACAGAGACAAAGCTTTTGACCTGCAACTGTATTTGGGGTTATGCCACTGCTTGAAGGAGCCTCTTCTGCACTGAAGCTGCAGCACCCCCAGGAGCCCCAGGGCTGTGCAAGCCACGCGCTCCGGAAGCGTGAAGGATGCAGAGACACCAACGCCTGGCAACACTCAGCAAGCCCACGGACCAGACACGAGCAATAAATGAATTAGGGTGCCACACGTTTCTGACTCCAAAAAAATGCACGGGAAAAGGTCCTGTGAGTCATCAAATCATACCTCTGCCTCCCAGTCCACCCCCTCTCAGCATTTTATCTAACACAAACACCTCCAGCGATACTCCGGCTTGCGAGATAGCAAAGCCCATTCCGCTGCCTAATGGCCCTTTACTGTTAAGACCGTTTTTATCTCCCAACCTACACAACCCCTTTTTTCTTAAAGTTTCACGTCATTACACCTTGTAATGCCAGTCTCAGCCCTTGCAAACAACCTTCTCCTTTTACTATAAATCACTACAAACTCATTTTCAGAAAGAAAGTGTCCCTCAAATTACTGCAACCGTTTTATTAAATTGCATTTGGATGCTCACATACCAATCTCTGCAAGATTAGTGAGATGATGAGATGCCAAGCACAGCAGCCTGACCCTCTGACACCCAACTCCCACGGATGAGAAGGCACTGGCTGCAGCCCCTTCCATGGGTGCAGGAACGCCAGGCACCATCAGAACTGTGCCATTTATGCCATCTTGGGGAACAGCAGTGTAAATGCTCCAGCAATTTCACATACGCTCCCAGCTGACAGAAATAAACTCTAAAGCTGCACTAATTTCAGTAGCACCCTGCCTCTTCCTCCTCCCGACAGGGAATTTTTACTGACAGTCGGGTAGCAGTGAATTTAAACCACTACATTTGACTTTGATGTACAATTATTCCCGCGGATAGGTGGTTGGAACAGCAGAAGTGAAAATAATTTCAGTGGATTAAATGTCAAAAATAAAAACCCTCAAGATCATCTATGGGGAGTTGTGGACTCCTTCACAGGGTTGAAGGATTTTCCTTTGATTTTAAGCATCCCAGGATAGCTCCAACCCTGTCATCAGATACAGGCAGACAAGCCGTGCACACTGGGGCACACAAGCCTTCCCACCCAGATCCAATGGCAGCTTAAATCAGATTAACATTCCCCCCAGATTTACCCCAGGCATTGCCAAAATAAGAACCTGTCCCTGCTTAATGCCACATTCCTGCAGCCTCCTCCCCATGTGAGGGGGCTCTGCTACCCCATGCAGTGGCACCTTCGCCTTCTGCAGTCTGGAAGTGTCAGAGGAGTTCCTCCCACCCTCTTAACTCATCCATTTGCTAATATTACCCACAAGAAATATGCTGTTTTGGGTCAATTTTCCTCCTCCAATTGTTTTACAACCAGCATCATGCTTTAAATAGATAAAAGCAGTGACTCAACATTTAAATATAGTGGATTTTTCCCCCAGCTTTTTCAATACTTTTTATTAAGAACCTTTTAAATTATGTGATTAGGGGGTTGTACATCTGTCAGTGCCTTTTAATGCTCAGCATTTAGGGGGAGGAAAAGGAAATGCAACTGTTTAGGACCCAGATTTAATGCTGATCTTTATAAATCTAATTAAAGAGATGTAAATTATAAACCAGCCTCATTCAGTAGGTGATTTAAGTTGGAACAGTATGGGTACTACATGGGATATTTATTACTGCTTAATTATCCTTTATTTTCTCTTCTATCTTGTGTTTCACAAGGCCATCTGACTCTGGATTCCTCCCCTGGCCTTACAATGTTGGCCAGATGATTGTCATGCAAATCTAACACCCTATAAAAACACATCTTTTAAAAGAAGACCTTACAGTGAAAAATAGGTTTTACAGAGTAAAAGTTTCCTCCTAACAAATGTACCAACACTGTCATCAGTGGAGTTAACTTTGGGCACCCACTCCCCACACAGATTTGTTGCAGTCACATGCACACATCCCACAGCCATTCCAAAGATTGGGAAGAACACTGTTCAGGATGTTGTTAAAGTTAACCCCTGGGGAAAAAAAAAATAAAATTAATGATCTCACTATAAAACCACTGCCTGGGGAGGTTACTAAATTTTAGGGTTCTGCTCCTGCTCCCTTAACTATCAAGAGAGCAACTTGCAGGCCTGAAATAATTAAGAACAGAAAACTCAATTATCTAGTAAACTAAGCTTTTAAACCACTGTGCTAAGCTAAATGGAAAGGCTGCACAGGGAGGAGCATCATTAGTCCCACTCAGGAAAAACAGAATAAAAGAGCAGGAGTACAAAGGGAACCAGCTCCTGAGCAAAGGCGCATCGAGACCAGCGGGAAGAGTTGGGATTTTTAATTTTTAAACTGTACATTGGCACACACCAGCTGCCAAAAAAGAAAAAGGAGAAGAAAGCTTGACATGCTCAGCCAGCCACTTGTAAAGCATTACACCTCAACTCCAAAAGGTTAATCTCCTGTTTTATTAGGGTGAATCCATATTTGCTTCCATCAAAGAAAATGAACACAAAGCTGGAAATAACACTTTGCTGTGGGGGAAGGAAAACAGACCCACCAGCAGATATTTCTGTCAAGATAAATATTTCCATTGTCCCAGAGCAGAGACCCCGTCCCCATCCTGCCAAGGCACCAGCTCTTCCCTTCCCCTCTACCCACAGGCACCAGCCCAGTTACCTGGAGTGTCACCATCAATACAGAGAAACCCAAAAGGCAAAGAGGAGAGACACACACACACCAGGAAAATGGAAATTCAAGCTGCTGTTTATAGATAGGAGAAATTATGCAGAGAAAAGACAAATGGAGGAAGAAAACCAAGACAGGCAACACAGGAAAAAAAGAATTTAGTTATTCCTGAGCATGAAGCTACTCCAGCACAGAACCACAGGCTGGCTGGCTCAGGAGCTGGCATTCAGTCTCATCCTCATCAAACCCCAGGAAAAGCACATTCCCATCACCCTGCCTTCACTCCTCTCCAGCACAAGATCTCTGATCCAGGTCCAGTCGAGATGTTGCCATGAATTACACCCTCCCACCTCTCAGAACAGTCAGCCACAGCTGACAGTAGTTAGGCTATGCTGCTCCCCACCTCTAAGCAGGCCAAAACAAGCTCCAGAGTGACAAAAGCCTGGTCCCCAGACTGCAGGACCAGAGGAGACCAAGCTTCTCACTGCCTGGTGCACGCCTGCAGCTAGAACTACTCCCAGAACATCAATACTGCTCACGAAACAGCATGACACTTCCCTCACATTTAACAGAATTGCCTTATTTTTGGTTTGTTTCTTAATTAGAAGTGTGGTCTCTGTCTACTTCAGAGCTCTCCTACAGAGCGTGCTGTGCCAACGTCCCTCCAGCCCACGCACCACTGATGCAGTAAAACAGCTCTGGGACATTTCTCCTGGGTGTGTTGCAACTCAGCAGCGTTTCCACTACTCACTCCTTCAGCAACAACTGCTCATAATGCAAAATGGGGCTCCCAGAAACAATTGCTTTCTATTTGTGTAAAAAAAAAAATCCACATTTTTAATAATTTGTTTAACTTTGGTTTCTACAGGGTGGTGTGATCCATAGGGAAAGGTTCTCAGAATTGATTCCATGGTGATTTGTGGCTGGGAACTCCAAAACTTTTTTTAATTGACAGATGTGTGAAAGGAAGAAAAGTAATAAACAGACGCCTGGAAAATAGTCCTTGAGTGATGTTCCCCTATTACAGAGATTTATGCAGCTGCTACTAGGAGAAGCAAGTGCTCTGAAGTGTAATTACCACGCAGAGTCATGCAAGATGGGCCAGATCCAAGGTATAAGCAAGCAGTCATTGCTTTAATTATGATCAAGTTTATGTACTTAGGCAAATGTAAAATCCACTTTCGATTTGATATGTGGGAACTCTATCATCATAACAAGCTGGAAGCATTCACTTGAAACACCAGCCCTGTTAGGAGGTATTGATCCAGCTGCCCACAGGCTCTGCAGAGAGGCAGAGGGCTCCTTACCCCTCCTGACTGTCAGGGATGCAGCTGGGGCTCACAGGAGAGCAAGAACGTAACTGAGGAACCCCAGCAACCTGAACCCTGCTGGGAAGGGACGATACCAGGGCAAAAACACCCACTGCAATCACAGCCAGGCCAGGCTAGAGGATGCTGCTGCTTTCTGGGGAAGGACCCATGACACTGCAGCACGGCAGCCCCAGCAGCTCCTCAACACAATGGGAGTCATTCTCCAGGAACCTGCCCACCCCTCCATCACCTCCCCGGAGCGTGTAAAAACATACTCAGCAAAGTTACTTAGGAATCAAAGCAAGAATCTCACTGACTTTCAAAGAAACATCTTCCCTTCCTTCTGACAAACAGAATTTGTCAATTCGGTGGTGATAAGAGCAGCTCTTTCCCTTTCCTGCAACTCTTCATGCAAACAGTTCACTGGAAAGTATTTCCAGTGCCACTTCCTTACTGACCAGCAGACCAAGGCCCTGTGGGACAGAGAGAGAAGAGATGCTGTTCCTGCAGCTAGTCTGAAAGGAGCATTAAGTGCCAAAATTTATATGAGAAGGTAAGGATAGGTAGGGATAGGAAAGGTACACTCTCACCAGGACTTATATCTAAACTCCCCTCATCTCTCTCACAGATAAGCTGAGGCATTGCTGCATCCTGCAGACCCAAAGACTTGGGATTTGCACCAGCAGCCACAACTCCTCGCAGTCCCAGCTCTGGGCACCCCATTTCCCCCCTCCCTCTCCTGTGCTGCAGCAGATCACTGCTGAAGGAACTCTTGTGTTCTGGCCTGTGCGACACCAAATGCAAGAAACGTAACCCAACACATCTTTATTACAAGCAGCCACCGCCGGCGATGATCTCATTGCACCTCCCCTGCCTGTCACGTTTGCCTGTTATCTCTTCCTTTTCATACTTTGATCATCAGCTTTTCAGGGCAGGCGTTCTCCACTGCATATTGAGCCCAACACAACAGCAGCAAGCTCTCCAGGCAGCTCCGTAACACAGCCATCCAAACTGATCCGCTTGTGTACACACACTCCCAGCACACAGCCACCCACCTGGAGCAGCCGGCATTCCCTAGCTCCCAAAAAGCTGCTAATGAACCTTTCAAAGGCAAGGAATTCAAGTATTTCACTTACATTTTAAAATAGGAATGAGGCACATATACAGAAAACAGCCTTGCAGGGCGTAGGTGGTGAGGTTTGGTGCGGTACCATCCCGGCAGCCACCTGTAATGGGAACTGCAGAGCAGAATAACACCTCTCCCAGACCGATCACAGACTCCCAGTGCGCCCTCGCAGCCCGCACGGCACCCGCACAGCCCGGGGAGTGCCGCGCTGCCTCCTTCCAGCCCCATCCTCTGGAGCTGCGGCAGTCCCGCGCTCAGGCTGGGATGAGGGTTTGGATGCCCTCGGAGCAGCCCTACAGAGCGGGACTGCCTCGGACCCTGGCACACCTCGCACTGAGGAAAGCGGCTGCGGCGGAGCCGAGACGTGACGGGTGCGCGGAGCCTCCGCTCGCCGGCGGGGGCACCGCGAGCTCCCGGGGACCTCGCACCGGAGCCCCGACAGCAGCAGGCGAGGACGGGGCCGGCTGGTCCCCCCGGCAGCGCCGCGGCTCTACCCGACAGCTCGAGCTCACCTCGGCCACCGGGGGTGAAAAACCCCCTGAACAAACCGAGCGCAATAAAGACCCGCTCCCCAGCGGGTTCCCATTACCGACGTAATCCCAGGCTCCGTGTTATCCCCACGTCCGAGGCGCCGAGCCGGGCGGCACCGGCCCCTGCCGCCAGGGGAGAGCAGCTCCCCGCGGGACAGCGGGCAGCCCGCACCCGGCTCCGCAGCGTCCCGCAGCCGCACAGCGACCCTCGCCCGCGGCCCCGGCTCGAGGCGCTGCAGCCGCTTCGTCCCGCACCCGAACGGCCCCGGGCGACCCCCGGGCACAC
>VZSE01003592.1:261156-285639 GCA_013398275.1 Promerops cafer | reverse complement strand
GCCCGCGCCACGCCCGCCCCGCCCCGCACCGCACCTGTGCGCGCCCTCCCGCCCAGCACCGCCCCCGACCCCGATCCCCGCACCGGCACCGGCACCGACCCCGATCCCCGCACCGACACCGGCACCCGCAAGCCGCGGGCTCGCACCGCTCTGAGCGCTACTCCCGGTGCCCCTTCGCTCGCTGCCCGTGCGGTGCAAACCCTGCGTAGCCCCACGCGTGCATCTGGCGTGGGACGCGCGGTCCCTCGTTTGCACGTGTTGCATGAATTCACAGTGCTGCACCGCGAGTGACAGAGCGTCTCGTAAGCCCTCGCCAGCCGGGGCTGCAAGGGAGAGCGAAGTTCCACACGCTGCACTGGACCTTTCCCGTAAGGGCGAAGGATGGAGTGGGACTCACCTGGAAACTCCGCCAGGAGGGCGGAGTGGTGCTGAGAGCAGGGCCGTAAGCACCACTGAGCCCCCCTGGGGCAGCACTGAAGTCTGGATAGCCCAGTCTCCAGAATGCCCGGGAGTGCCTCGGGACTGTTGGGTGTGCACAGGACAAATCATCAGAGAAGCTACCCTGGAAATAGGCAGCTTTACAGCAAGACCATTTCTGCACCAGTTTCCAGATGCAGTTGTTGGGAACGCCTCACTCACTGAGCTGAAGGTCCCCCAGGGTCTCACAGGCCTGGTCAGATCCTGTGTCCCCCAGCTGAAAGGACATTCCAACTCCATCTCACCAGCAAAAGACCCTAAATACCAACCCTGCACCCTCAGCTGGAAGGGGCCCACGCTGCTCATCACTCAGCAAGCAGCTGTACAAAGTGGGAAGCAAGAAGGTGGGGTGAGGAAAGGCTCTATTTAAAACAGCAAGGGTCGTGTATGAAAACCTGCCAAAATAGTGTTTGCCCAGGCAGTCTCCTCACTGCTCGCCCCCAGCCTGCACCATGCACAGAAAAACAATGACGGAGCAAGTACAAGCAGAAGAACAGAAGAAAAATCTATTTTAAATTTCCAGCGCAAATGCAGGATCAAATTATTGCTAATGGCTTGCTTCCAGCTCTTTTTCACTCTGAAATTTTGAACAGGGGTGAAAAATGGAAGTCCAAACTGTGTATTTGTTCTAGGAAAATGCCTGCCAGGGAGAGATTGTTAAAATATATTATGGATATGCGTCTAATAAGCTGGAATGTGCAACACGTCTTGTTGGTTAATGGATTGTTGGAGCCTGTTGCTGTCCACAGACTGCACTATTTATTATCCCTTTATTGTTTCTAGTAAGTATGACTAACAAAATTCCCATTAACTGGGCAGCAAAAAGTCCTGCTTTGCAGGAATTCAGAGAAATCCAGAAATTTCATTTTGTTCAGAGGTGCAGGTGCTCCACAATGCAAACTGTGCCTGATTCCAGCAGGCATGTGGTGGGAGATACGGATGAGGAGCCATCCTTTACCCATTTTCATTTCTCCTGTGCCTTACACGGAATACCAGCGCACAGGCTGCGGCTGGTGTGAGCCACATCACACCAGATAGCTACCACACCTCTTCTGCATCTCCTTCATTGATCTGGTGATGGATTTGTTATGTTTATGCAACAGTTTTGGGTACAGCATTGTGTTAGCTCAGGAATCAATTGGACTGAAGTGCAGAACACAAAGGCTGGTATTTGAAGCACTCCTTTATATACAATATTGCAATCTATATTATGTTTATGGCCTGAATTACAGTTGTCTAAAAGGCATTCAGGCATCTCCTGTGTTCATCTTCAAACCTGCTGTGTGTATTTCATTTAAGTACAGGAGGCTTATGCTGCTCCAGGTAAGTACACAGATATTGTCAAGCATGCCATTAGAGCAAAGAATTACACCCAGCACCAAATAGGTGCCATTTAGGTATCTCTGCTCAGATGAGGGAGTGCTTTAGGATTTCAAACAAATTAGAAAACAACATTACTGCTCTTTACTGGATCTGGCTTCACAGTGGGATCTGACATTATCTTGACAATGACTCCCTGCAAAAATAAAATATATTTATCAACAAGGAGATGTGTCAAAAACAAGTTAAAGCTTCTAAAAACATGCAACAAAACCAAGTGGCAACCCTTTCTTTCAGTCATTCTTCTGAGTTGTACCCAAAGTCTGCTGGCAGGAAGAAAAAAAATTCACATTTTAACTGGAAACTTTCCCTAATGGAAACTCATTTTTCCCAGTTTTCACTCTAGCATTACTTACTTTTCTTAGGGTAATAAAGTCTAGGATGTAGCTAAATGGAAATAAGGAGTGAATCCCATCCCATCAATGGACCAACAATACTGTCATGTTCTGCAGCACCTCCAGCCCCAAGCCCAAAGGATGCTCTCCCCCCGCAGTGTCTGCAGAAGCATTCCCAAGGAGACAATTGCAGACTCTCTGACTTCCATCAGGACTGCAACATCAGCCCCATGAAAATCTGAAGCTATTTTCCTGAGCACAGGCACATCCATATGGCTTGTCCTTTTAATTGGGAGGGTAGCAAATGCAGGTTTGTCCTGGAGGAGAAAGCAGAAGACTTGCTCCAAGATCAGAGGCAAAGTCACTGGGTTAGTTGTCTGCCAGCAGATGTAGTAAGAGCCAAGTCATTGTCTCATATCCAGGATGATAATTTCCCTTGTTACAACTGCTCACGCCGTAAAAAATTCACTTAATCATCTACCTGCCTCAAGCCTGTGAGTAATGAGAGGCAGGATCGTGTGTAGCTGATTTTATCAAATGCTCTTATGAAGTTCTCCACTGGGAAAACCCTGAATCAATTAAAACACCAAGGAGAGATGTAGGAGAGGGATTCATACTCCCCAGTAGATGGTCACCAGGTTATAAACACATTTCACTTGCTCTGTGGATGGGATGGATGAGCTCCATGGGGACAAGGTCAGCTGAGCCATGCCTGTAACAGAGGAAATCGCCGTGGGGTAAGGGAGAAAAGAAAATCCTGGAGCATCTGTTGACACATCTGTGTGGTTTTGGCACATACCTGGCAGTCTACATGGGCGTGTTTGGCCTGGATTCCTCATCCCTGCTGTGCTCCTGTTGTGCTGTCTACAGCACAGCTGCATCGCTTGAGATCTCGTAGGTGCTGCTGGAACCAGGAGCTGCAGGCAATGACGTTTTCTCCTGTCAAAATGACCCTTCCCATCTTGTTCTGCACCCTGCAGAAGTTGCACTTTCAGGTTTTCATAACCATTTGTGGAGGAGGAGAAGGGAGAAGCTCTTTACTATATAACAGTGCTCGCACATAGCCTGATGGAAAAAAGTGCATTTGCCATGGGGCACTGGGAGAAATGATGGATTGCCAGGTAGCAGACATCCCTCCCTGCTTTGGCAGGATATTGTATTCTGTGTGCCATACAGGAATGCTGATAGATCCATAAAGCATTAGCCTTTTCCTCACCCTGAAAAGCAGTGGCTGATAAATCACTCGCTCTCTGGAGTTTGTTGGGAGCAGATCACACAGCAGAAGCAGTGAAGCCTTCAGAGAGATACATCACTTAAAGACACTGCAGATGCCAATAGGGCTGTACATCAAGAATGCACAGACAAATCACTTTCCCTGTCCAAAATGAGATACTTCAGACCTAGAACTTTTTTCCAAGTATGTACTGGTTTCAGTCACACATCAGAAATATCTCCAAGAGCCTTGGAAAATCTCTGCACTCCAGTCCTAGAGATGTCCTCTTTTTCTACAAAGGTTTGATAAGACTTCTGTCCTGTTAAAGGACAAAAAATTGCAGAATATTTAATGGGATAAAATCCCATCCAGATCCAAACTTTTCCAAATGAGCTCTTAACTGTGGATGAGGCACAGGTTTTGCAGGGGGCAGCTGGCTGTAGAGCTAACCATGCAGTCACCTGAAGGATTTTGCATCTTTTGTAAAATTAAAAGTGCGCAGGCACAGTTGGTGTGGCTCAAAAGCTCCTCCCCACAGCCTCCATCTCTGGAGAACCCAAAGCAGAGCATAAAAGGATGAGACACACAGTGTGCTGGAGTTAGAGCCACACTGGTGGTGGGATGCAGCCTTCGGGGAGGAAGGATGCTCATTGCACCCCTCTCTGCTCCAGCACCCAGCGAGTGGGGCTGAACACTGGCAAAGCTCCCGAGCACACGAGGATCACTTGAGACACAGCTCTGCAGAGGGAATCAAACAGGAGAGGTGGGAGAAAACTACTCACCATGCACTGCTGCCTCTGCTGGGAGCACAGGGCAGGCATTTCTCAAGCTGGTATTTTCATTTCTCATCTCCTGGTGATTAATCAACAGAAGAGACATCGCCAGGAGCCAGCCCAGAAGGGATCAGCCCCGAGCATTCACCTATGGAAATAAAGCACTGCCAACAATTACCAGCCCAGGGCTGCCACACCATGGGCACCCCACTCACACAGAGAGCTGGGATGTAAAATCACAGAGCTGTGGATCAGCTCTGCACAGTGGGAGCAGCCTGGCAGCTTGGGAGGAGGCACGGGGGTACTCTGGATATAACCCCAGGGAGATGCAGCACTCCCAGTCCCCTGCACAGGCTCAACAGCACAACACAGGCTCTGGAGCTGCTGGAGCACAGGTGATGAGGTGCACAGTGCAGGGTCAGAGGGCAGAGCCAGACTGGACCTTTGCAGTCCAGGCAGCCCCAAGTAAGAGCTGTGGGGCTGCACACGCTGATAAAGTCCCATTGTACAATGAGGAGAGCACACAGCTCTGAGATGGGATTTACAGCAGAACCAATGGAAGTTATATTGAATATATAAATTGTTCCCACTCCAAAGGAGGCCACGATGTATTCAGGTGCAATTCCAGGAGTGCTTTTTTCCTGTGCAGTGGCACTATAGTAAAACTTGATTTATGCCTTATTAAATGATTTTAATGTTTAATATTATATGCAAAAACTCTGTGAAGAGACATAATAGAGGACTATTTCTGCTGGGCTCATGAAGAAGCTGTCTGCAGTCGCATGGTAATGAGGCATTCCAAAGGTATCAGAAGTGTTAGACTGCTCCTCAAGCACCACTTTGTGGGAAAAAGAGCAAATGGGTGACTCAGTGTCAGCTTTTATACCCAATAATTCACTAAATTGTAGGGACAGAGTTCCTCTCCCTCACTGACACAGATCAGGAGTCCTTGCTGGAGCCAGTGGATTTGGAGCAGCCCCAGCAAGCACCAAGTCCCATCAAGGGAGGAGAGCCTGGAACAAAGGAATGTGAAGCAGCATGAAGAGTCTCCATCCCAGGCAGGCTGGCTCTGGGGCTGCCAGCGGGCTCCTGAGGTGCTCAACCACTGTGCAGCAGGACAGGCACCACCTCTGCTGCCTGACATTTCCCCCACAGCATCTTCTTCCTCCCCCTCCCTCCCTCTCAGGCTTCTTCTCTCTCATTAAGGAAAGGTCACTGCACTCCATGGCAAGGAGAAAAAATTGCAAACCAAAGGAATTTCTGTTTTTGCAGCCACTTTCTCCAAGGACCCACCCAACACCTGGGGTTTTTGTGAGCCTCATCCTGCAGAAGAGAAGTGCCTGGTGTTCCCCAGGTGCACGTTCTGCTCATGATGGGGCACAGCACTGTTCTACCCCTCTGCTGCAGATACCTCCTGTTCCCAGAGGCTCTCTTGGCCTATTGGGGCTCTTCCTGCCCCAGGTCCCCCACCACAGATGTAATGTCTGTGCTGAGCACAGCTGTGTCCCAGAACCCTTCTCTGCTTGGGAGGGTTCCACAAGGTGTGCAGGGTTGTCCCTGGCCATCAGCAGTTCCCTCATCAATTGTCCTTGCTCCAGCCCATCCCTCTGGGAGACCACAACCTTACACTGACTATTTTTAGTCAGCTGCATTCATGGCCTGACCCTTCCAGAGGTGATGCCAGCAGCAGCTGCCCAAGAAGCCATCCAAGTACTCCTGGACAGCCGGGCTCTGAGCTCAGCACACCTTGGGCTTTTCAGAACCAGCATCCTCACCTGCATCTGTGAGGATATTAACAGATCTCAGAGGGCTTGGCTATTAAGATTGCATCCTTCTTGCACTAGCCAAATATTAATTTAATAAAAGAACCCAGTGAGATTTAACACTGGTGCATTTGAAGGCATTTCCCAAAGAATAACTAATTATCCTGCTGGATGCTCAGGCAGGTTTCACTGCTCTGTGGAGGAGGACAGTTCATCGACAGAAGGGAAGTTTTGTTTTAAAAGGAGCCTCACTAAACGTTCACATTTGTCTTGTTTCCAATCAGTTAGAATAATGAACCACCTTGCACAGAGAGATTTATTTTGTTTTTAAATGCTAAATCATTCCTGCATACAATGCATAAATGTCAGACCTCTCAAACAGTTCTTCGGGGATTTGGTTTATATTATTACTATTAAACATGAAGCAGAAATTGAGAAGCAGGTAAGTGTGCTGCAGAGGTATTTTCTTCTCACTCCCCCTGTCCTTTAAATAAGACTGCAAAACCCACCTGAACTACAGGTGTCTCAAGTAGAAATTCTCTCCAAATCACTGTGTGAGCATGTTACAGGAACAGGATAGGAAAGAAAGGGAGAACAAGTTACTGTGCTCCATCCACTGCTCCATGTTGTGACTGGCGTAGGGCACTTCAGAGGTTTTCCATAAACTCAGAGATTAGTGCAATTAGGTCAAATCTTCTCATTAATGAAGAAGGAACAAAGCTGATGACAAATGACTCCAGAGAGCTTGGCCAGCAATGGAAAAAGCAAATAGAAACAAGCCCAAGCTTGTTCTTTTTAGTGCTTTGGGGTTGTTGAAATCAGTCTCCTGGTACTGGAGGTGTGGGGGACCTGACTGGGCAGGACTTGGAGCTGACTCTGCCCAACACAGGACCCAGAACCATAAAACACAGGTGAGAAGAGCAGGGACTAAGGCCCTGCCTGGGGGGCATCTCCAGAGGAACCCGAGTGCAAATGGCATTTTACAACATCATTTTAACCTCAGCCTAAGTGCAAGCATTTAGAAATAAAAGGGACCACAATGTATTTTTCAATGGTCTGTCTTTGAAGAGAGTGAATAATTTAAACAATACACGCTTGAGCGGAGTGACTTTACCTCCCCTTTCTCTTGCTG
Source organism: Promerops cafer (assembly GCA_013398275.1). Classification (NCBI taxonomy): domain Eukaryota; kingdom Metazoa; phylum Chordata; class Aves; order Passeriformes; family Nectariniidae; genus Promerops; species Promerops cafer. Next base: position 278,566 of record VZSE01003592.1, on the reverse strand, counting down.
CACCTTCTCTGAGGCCAGCAGTAAATATCCTGCTGATTTTTGCAGTGTGGAGTAAGCAGCATTCAGGTCTTACCCATGGCCTTTAGGGATTTTTTACCATTAGTGACCTGGGAAAGAGTAAGAAGGAAGATTTTAGGGAAAAAGAGGTCTGACTCTATTAGAAACTGCTCTCACAAATTAGAATTGCTGTCAGTCAGCAGTATTTTGTACTCACAAAGTGAGAGTGGGTGGTTTTGGTTTAGCTTCCATTGGAAAGCAAGACTCTGATTCAGCAAGAAAGTATACTCAGTTTAAGAGCAAAATACCTCATTTTTGTGTGATGCAAAGCACTGAGCCAATACAAGCACACTCTGTCAGTCCAAGCACCTTGCAGATGCATAAAAGGTTCTCTCTTTTCTGCAGAGTTTCTGCCAGAGCAGGCATTGCCAAGGGAACAGAGACCTAGCCTCACTCACAGGACAGGAATCCTGCCACAGAGAGCCCCCACTGCCAGCACAGCTCTAACACCCTGCATATGGTCCAGCAGCATCCAGCCCTTTGGGACCCCCATCCACAAAACGACAACACCAAACTGCAAAGCAATGCCATTAAAAGCAGCCCTGCCTGCAAACCCCTGGCTGAATCCAGCCAGGAGTCTTAGAAGATAAAAACTTGAGTATAAAAGGAGTCACTGATAGTCTTGTGCCAGCCTCTGAAGCATGGACAGGAGGGAAGACCAAGCAGAGGTGAGTGTTGGGATTTGGAGCGCGGAAGCTCCATGCAGATGCCTCCAGACCAGACAGCCTTGGGAGCTCCTTCACTGCCTGGCTCCCCCAGCTCTCCATTTGCAGCACGGGGTAGTGGTTTCACTCTGCTTTGCTGGGACAGCCAGGAGATAAACTCCTAAGCACACTGGAGAGGATCAGCAGTGACCACACAGAGGCCACCCTCACGCCTTCCTCGGTGACAGCCCAGATGGACAGGCCCAGAGATGTCCCTGTGTCTTCCTGGGATTAGCATCGATTAAATACCTCGAAGAAACTGCATCCTTTAGCAACTTGTGAGCATCATGAAGATGGTCAGGATCCTACCTGGGAAAAAGGCTTTGACAAAGCAGCTAATTCCCACTGGCTATGCTCAGGCTGCAACTGCAACAAATCTCCAAGGTTCCGAGAAGATGAAGATGCCATCTTCATTTCCAAATGGATTTCCACATTTATTAGATATTCCTGATAGAAATGAATGAGTAAGACAGATCCAATTAGTTCATCTAATGGTCTTGCATGATGAGATTGGCCTAACTATCAGAGCACAGGATTTTGCACAAATGAAAGAGCATTCCCATAAAATAGAAAATTTAATTTAGCAATTTGGAAGGAAAATTGACAATCTTTTGAGAAAACTAATAGCTTTTTACTATGTAATATAAGCTCACCTATCTAGTGAGGAAAAAACATATAGAGCATTAAAGAAACAACTCTACCACTAAATGTAATAATAATAAAACCTCCTCAAATTATTTCTTATTACCCTTCTTTGTTCATTTTCAGACTCTCCAGAAACAGGGACTCTCTGAGCTTCTGACTGATAATCTCAGCAATCCCTCAGATAGCTGAAAAAGGCACACTCCCTGCAAGCTGCCACCCAAAAAATAAAGGGACATTTTCTGCTTTGTCACCTAAAAGGTGGCCCTGAGGCCCAGCTCATGGCTGGTGGGAGCTGCCCAAGCTGCAATTTCTTGGCACTGTTGGCTGCGACCACGCAGTCTGTCTGTTTTCTGGAAATATTTGCAATCACCTGAGACCTTTGTTTGAGGAGGCATTAATCCATAATCTGTTGGATCAGAAGTACTGTGTGGATTATCTGCCCTCCTGTCACCACAGTTTAAAATTGCCTCCTGTTGCACCTGCCCCTCACCCATTTGTGTTGGTCTGGAGGCATCCGGATTCAATCTGAAAGTGCTACAAGATGGAGACCCTGGGGGTTGCCTTCCTTCCTTCCTTGCTTGCTTCCTTCCTCCCTTCCCCCTCCAAAATACAACCCTCCTTCCTCTGCCACCCATGTCCTATAAACCAGTGGCTCCAGCCACATCTCTGGCGCCCCTCTACCCCCAGGGTTTCTCTCCAGAGAGGCACAGGACACAGAGCTGATAGCCCTGGCAGAAAATGCTTTGTCCTTTAGGCTGTCAAACCACAGGCTATGCACAGCAGCAGCAGCAGCTAAAGCTGTCAAGCATGGCATTAACATCTCCTGCATCTTAGGTTCCCCTGAATCCCCAGCTTTGCCATTGCTGGGGCCACCTGAAGCCACCCAGTGCAGTTCCTCTGTCATCGGCACAACGCCGGGAGCTGAGCACATCAGGGGCTGTGCAAAAGAAACCTCCTCCATCCCTGCTGTCTCCCCCAAATCCCTCAGTGGCAGGATGAACCAGGCAGCAGGGCAAGATGCTCAGAAACAGCATTCCACACTGAGCAAAGCAGAGTTTGCCTCTGATGAGATGGTTTGAGGCACTCGGCAGCAGATGCGGAGCGCGCGGCGCTCGTATCAGCTCGGTGATGCACGGGGATATTTACCTGACCCCTCAGATGAAGGCAAAGTGTTTCAATAGCTGCCAAGGGCACAGAAAGTGGCTTCAGAGGCACAGAGATTTCTCATAAGCAGAGAGAAGTGTAAAATTAGAAGCTGTGCCAGTGTTTCTGGACTGGATTTTGGATTATGAATTGTTACAGATTAATCACGTATCTGTCATGTTTGGAGCATTCATATCCACCTTCAGCTCGTTCTCGAATGCTGCTTCTGTTTTCCAGGTTGCAACAACAGCAGAAATCCAACAGTTGGTCCCACAATGTGCAAAATTACCAATTACTTCAAAGAAAACCTCCCCCTCCAGCTGCTCTGCTTCTCTAGGTTATAATGTGTCGAAAGGGAATTAATTAACCCAGGCAGCTCTCTGGTACACAGGTGAACTCACTGCAGCCCATGTAAAACCTGCCTGGAAACGCTGGCATAGCAGGCAGGCAGGCTCTAAAGACAGCTGCAGATGGAATCCCTGAACATTCCAGTGGTAGTTCTGAACAGGAATAACTTGACATTTAATTCTGGGACAATAATGAAATGTCAACATCTGTTGTGGAAATACAGTATAATGATTAAATTGACACCACTTGCATCTTTAAAGGATGTGGTGGTGTTTACACCACACTGGGATCTGCTTGCACAAAGCCACGTTGAGCTTTTATGGTTTAAGTTAAAGACAGCAACTGTTCAGACTGGAGCAGAACAGGACCAGGCCCTGCTCTGGGCAGATGTATTTCAAGGATGGAGAGTCCACCTCTCCAGCCTGCCAGCTCTGAGACTGCCATCTCCAGATCACTGGATTGCTGCAGTCCCTAACTGCATCACCCACAGCCCTTAGAGAGAGTCTGTACCTACCATGGAGACCTCAGACCATCCCTTGTGACTTGCAAGAGCCTCTGGGATTAACAGAAGAACACACTAAGGCTTGCTCAGTATTTAATTACAAATCCAAAGTCTTTTACAAAGGTTTATTCAAGGATTTCACCTTTTGCTTCTCCTGATTATGGAGCAGGCTGATGTCCAAGCCTCAAAACTGTCGTGACCTCGCTTTGACGTCTTCCAAGTGAAACACCTCCCCACGTCACAAGGGTGTGATGGTGGAGACTGTGTGAGACCCCACAGAAGCTGAGAGAAAAGCAGGAGCCTTCCAAGGCTCAGCACACAGATGGGGATCCCAGCAGGAGCTCTGCCACTCGCAGCTTCTCTACACCAGACAACAGCCGCGGGCAGGCGGCGAGCGCAGCAGCCGGAGACAGCCTGGGAAAAAAGCTAATAACAGTGCATTTTGGGCAAGACACCCAAACCCCTCTGCACCACTCAGTTCCAGCCAGGAGCAGAGCTGGGCAGCTCACCCTGCTTGCAGGATTGTGTCCAAGAAGAACCTGTGGCTCCCTGTGCTCCCCACAACCCTGAGAGGCACCAGCCTGGGTAGCAGCTCATCTGAGCTCATCTAAGCAAGAATTTGTCAAATCACTTCTGCCCATCGTGGCTAAAACAATCACAGGACAAGCTGAGGCACCACAGATTTGGCACTGAGTCAGCTTCTGAGCTGCGTTTTATGAATTGGTCTGAACATGGGCCAAATCCCAAAGTACTCAAGGACATCAGTGCCATAGATTTTTTGATCTGAAAGGAAGTTACTGTATTTAACCATTATGGGGTGATGTTAAAGAATGGTCACTAAAGCCAGTCAGCATTGGGGCAGCATGTTAGCAATCCTGGCCTATTTGGAAAGCAATACAAAAACTGGCCTTGTTTTCCCCTCCCAATGGTCATGCATCTATAGATTTAAAAAAAAAAAAATGCCTAGGTCAGGTGTTTTGTCTCCTTGGACATTTTACACCACTGTGGAGGAGCCTTTTGTTTTCCCAGGGTCAGATCCAGAGAAGTGCTGAGTCTTAAAATTTAATTGTGGGTATTTTAAGGGTGAACTGAATGCAGGAGAGCATTGCATGCAGCACAGCAGATCCTGGTTCTTGGCATCAGGCTGAGCATCCTGAGCCCACAGTCAGGCTGGTGCCAGAGCCACAGAGAAAAACACAGAGAGGTCACCAGTGATTCCAAACTCGGAAAATGAAATGCAGGTTTGTTCCCATACCTAAGTTCTTGGTTGTGCACGGAGCTGGGGTGGGAAATCCAGCTTGTTACCTGTTAGTAACCACCCAAGGGAAAGGGGTGGTGGCTGTGAGCAGGGACAGCCTGTGCCAGAGAGGGGCTCAAACACCCTGTGCAGCATCCGACAGCACTGCAGCTCCTGCAGCAACCACAGCAGCAGAGACCAGCAACAAATCCAGAAGGCTGAACTCTGCTAAAATAGAGGTTAGTCCTCAGGTTGCAGTGCTGGAAATGGGGCCATGGAGCTGGGCTCAGCAACAGCACTTTGAGCTTTTAATGCCAATCCAAATCCTGGCCCAGCTCAAGTTGGTGGGAATTTTCTCGTTGACATTCAGCCCCTGGATTTTGCAGAGGGCTGGATTTCCCTGCAGAGCAGCTGGAAAGCTATCCTTCACTTCTACCAACATCACACAGCTCTGCAAAGAGATTTGCTCTGGATTTCCTTGGATTTGAGCTTGGTACCAGGTCAGAGACCCTGACACAGTGGCATAAAATAACTGCAGGAACACAGCCCACAGGGCCAGTACCAAGAAATAATGGAAATGTTGCTGTTATTCCACAAACTCTGGGACCAGTACAATACCAACTGCAAGCCAGGGGCTAATACCCACCAGTCCTGGGTTTTGTTCATCCAACTAGCTCATTCCTGTGCCTGCTGGTACATGATTACATATTTAGCAGAGAAGTCTATTCACCGTGAAAATAATTGTTCAATTTAGTGCTCCATGTTTTCTAGGTGGTGGAAGGACAGGATCTGGGGACAGAGGGAGCCTTCCTCTGCAAAGCTGCTTTAACCTGTTCTACCATTAGCAGCCAGACAGGGCGAGCAATTTCCTCAGCCAGCTCCAGTCCTGCCAGCAGACAGTGACAGCAAACCAGCCACACGATCACACCCCACTGGGCAGGTCCTGGTCCAGGTGCTGGGACCTCCAAGTAACACCCTGGGAGGTGACCTGAAATGGAGTCAAGGCTTTATCTCAGCAGCTGATAACACCCACAGAGCACTGACTTTTCCCCCCTCATTATAAGCATTTAACAACACTCATGGAGGGGGTGGTTTCCAAATTCAATCCTTAAAGTCCATCATGACCTGTTTGCTGTTTGCTCCTGTAAATCCACAGGAGAGTGATAGCAGAGGAGAACCATCACCTCCAAGGACAAGTAACATTTCTGTCCCCACTGGGGCCACATCCAGGAGGCAACAATTGCCCACCTGGCCACCTCCCTCCCCAGATGCTGTTTTCAACTTCAACTCATCACACAACAGTGAGAAAAAAACTACTGAGGAAACTACCTCTTCCCATCCTGGAAAAAGCCCAACAGTTCAGCAGCAATTATTTATGTCCCTCTAGATGGAAAAAAAAAAAAAAAATCCATTTTTAAAAAATGCAGAAAGAGAGAATAAATTTGTCACTGGTCAGGGCAAGAGACCAGCACTTCCTCTGGCTCTGGCAGCCCCAAGCCCAGGATTTACTTGCCTTACATCAGCAGTCACAGTGGCATAACTGTGGAGAGTGAGGATGAGCAAGAGCAGGGCTTGCCAGAAGTGCAGGTTATGTTTTCCTGGCCCATCCTCCACCCGGGATACATCTGTGGCACAGGACACATTTCTCCCACAGAGCTCCACCAGATTGAAGACACTAATAAAAACTTTAAATGGAGCCAAGGTGTCCTCCCAAATGCTTCACACAGGAGGACATGAAAAATTATTTGAGAGAGCAAGCAAACCAGAAGCATTTCTAGGAGGAGTTGACTGGAACAATCTACATTGATTTAAATCCACCGGTCAGGCAGCTCTGCAGGCACAGCCCTGAGGGCAGGCAGGGGTTGGGCAGAAATCAGGTTTTGAGCAGCAGGAGGGCACAAACTCACTCACAGTGAAAGATGGCCGGGGCTCCAAACACCAGCATCTTCTTGGACACTTCTCCCAGCAGCCACATCTGGGGTTTGGGGGGTTTTCTTTCTGTTGTTCTTCTGAGGGGTTTTGGTTTTTTCATTTCCCAAGTGAAGCTTTGAAAAACCTGGGAAAAGCAGCGGAGCAGGAGCGAGCAGGACTGAGCCACACTGAGAGGCTTTCCCATCACGTCTCCCAACCATATCATTCTCAAGATAACTGAAAGAGACTTGGACTTTATTGCAGTCACTGTGATGTGTCTGACTCTTAGAGATTAATAATATCCAGTAGGCTTTTGACCAACAGCAATCACATTGCTTCACCGAGGGGCTTGGGCTTTCTCCTCATGCCTGGCTGTTCTGTCACTTGCAATGAGGTGTTAACAGGCAGCTGCTCTGCCAACACTGGGCTGCGAGCTCGAGGAGTCCCTCAGACGCAGAAACTGCAGCTGGGGCTGTCGGTGAGAGCAAAGCATTTTGTTAGTGCAGCTGAGGAGAGCTTTGGAGAGGAACATCCTTGGAGCCACTCCTAGGGCTGCCCCTGTCCCTCTCTCACCCCCTGTGCTCCTGCCCAGGGCACCAACCACAGAGCCCTCAATATCCTCCTTTGACACCACAAGTGTCCTTGCTTTGCTTTAAAGTCCACGGGTCATAAACCCATGGGTATTATTTGCTACACTGACAAATCCATATTGCTTTGTTCTTCAAGTCATATATTCCCACTGGGCATTTGCTGCTACATGCCCATAGAAAACAAAACAAAACAAACAAAAAAATCAAGGAGAGGAATCGAACTCAAGTCAGAGGCAGCATTAACAACTATCCAGTTAACTCTGAACATTTTTTAAACCACTAGCAGCTGTGTTAACTTGCACAGCAGCCAGCAGGCAGAAGCTGTGAAGTCAGGTGAGACCACGGTGGTAAATCCCCACGGAGCTGGTTGACAGCACCCTGATGCTGCCGAGAGCATCCCTGCCCTCAGGGGGATGTGGGTACCAGGGCAAGCAAACGCCACAAACCTGCGGCTGCTGGAGCAGCAGCACGATGGGAAAAGACATTTATTATGCAGAGCTAATAATGCCATTAGAGTAAATGGAGTTTGCCCAGAGGAATAACAAAGCAGTGAGATGGTTGCAGGAGATGCTGGAGGGTTCTCCTGGGCATGGGGGGTGATGGTGCTCGGGTGGACTCTGCACATCCAGGCCCTGGGCACGTCCATCCTCATTCACCACATCCCCCTTGGCTTTTGGGGGCCAAAACCTGGAAGGGGCTGCAGCAGTCAGCCCTCCCCGAGCCAGAGGGAGCCTGGAGCTGGAGAATTTATCACTGAGCTGAAGATTTCTCGCTGTATTTTCTTTAGAAACAGCCTGCCCTCATGTGGTGAATGGAAAACCAGGAGGCTGAAAATTTTGGACTAAAACTGTCCAGCAATGTGTCAGGGCAGGGGCCAGGAGCCAGGCAGGGAGAAAATCCCTCACAGCTAAGTCACACACAGCTTTTCCTCAGTCCTTTTTGTGCCTGCTTCCCTTCCCATCTGCACAGCACTCACTTCTGCTGGCCTGGTGAGCCCCAGGTAGCCACAGGCAAGTGCCCTGACAGAGCCCCTGTGTGCCCAGCACAGCAGCAGGGCTGCAGCGCCCGCTCCCGTGGCAGAGCTGTCCCACAGCACGGGCATGAGGGGCTCCACAAAGCCAAGGCAAGCCCTCCATGGAGGCAGAGCACGGGGGCTACGACAGCTGAAATGAGGAAAAGCCCCATTTGCTGTCAGATCAATAAGTAGATTTCTTGACCAGCTCCAGTGACACTTTCCCTGAGGGTGCAGCCCTGGTGCTGTGCTGGGCACTTGAACTCACCTCACATCAGGTGGTGGCAGCCTTTTGGAGCAGCCACAGCTTATCGTGACAGGGAATAAAGCTTTACCCAGAACCAACATTCACTAGAACAAATAAAACCAAGCTGAGTAAGAACCAAGAAAGCTGTGTTTTCCCTACCCAATCAACTTTTTTTTACGTTAGTGATATGCACAAATCTTCCAAACCAGCACTGAAAAAACAGCCATGATGCAAGGCCAGCACGAGAGGCAGCTGGGACAGTAACTCAGGGGCAGCAGGTGATGCTGCAGGCCAGGAGCCAAGACTGCCCAGTAGCCAGCCCCAGTGAGAGCTCTGGTATGGGGCTGCAGCTCATGGCTCAGACAGGAACCCTTGATATGCAAACAGGACACAGTGACTCCTGTTTGGGGCTTGCAGGATCCCAAAACCCCGTGAGAAAACAAGAGAATGTACCTGCACATCACCCCGAGAGCCAGCACATCCACAGTGCAGCCCCAGGCTCTGATAGGACACAGGCAAAGCAGAGCTGATTCTCACTGCCAGTCACTTCTGAACAGCATGGGAAAAGCAGAACAGAATCTCACAGTGGGAAGGAAGTTGCAGCAAAACAAATCCTGTCCAACACAGATGCAGTTTCTAACCCCAGGATCAGGAGAGTCCCTGAGGTCTTGTGCCATCACTCCAAGACATGCTGGGGCCCAACTGAGCCCCACAAGCTGATGTGGAGCTGCAGGGGAGGCATCTTCCCACTTCTTCCAGACACCTTCATTTAATGCTCCTGTTTGCAAAACTCCCTGACTGCAGTCCCAGCACCAATGACCTGTCCTGTCCCCATCTCGCCTGTGCAGCTTCAAGGCCTCCCCGAAGGCACTGACTTACGACAGCTGACAGAAAACAAGGAGAAATGCAAGGAAAGGCATCAGTCTGGATGGTGGTCATGGATGTTTTACAGCCTAGACAAGCAGCAGCTGCAGCTTCACCTCAACATCCACATTTTACACGAGCTTCTCACAGCAGCGGGTCCGACGGGCACTGCTTGCTGAGGCACCTCGGGCAGAGCAGCTGCACGAGGAGGTCGGAGCCCACCGAGCAGGACGCTCACGCAGATCCACACCCGAGAAGTTCTGAGACCTGCTAATCCCAGTCTTCTGCCAGCAACCTTCCAGCAGCTGGAGCGCCAGCACTGCAACACCAACTGCCCGAGAGGGGAACTATGAAAGGCAGCACTGCAGCTCTGCCCGCAGCGAGCGGAGGCTCTAATTCCATTTTATCTGCTTGTCATCACCTCCTAAAACAAGCCAGGCCCATGTTTTAGTTGGAGAGTGAGGCGTAACTGGGTAAAAGAGATTTTTGGTACATAAAAATCATTCTGAGCAGGTCTGTTTACGACAGGGCTGCCTTGGGAATGGCCCGTCAGCAGAGCCAAGGCAACGCAGCAATCAGGGTTAACACCAGGGTATTTTGCTATATTTACTGCACTAATAGAATTGCACAGGAAGGAGCAATGAATGACAAGCAATGCTCCTTCCATCCCCACTGCTCACACATGGGATTGGTGGTGGAAGAGCCACACTCTGCTGATGCAGCCCTTATTCTGTTAGTTTTAAATTTTTTTTCAAAGCTAACCACTGCTTTTACTGCAGATGAAGCACTTACCATGAAGTCTCCCCCAAAACAGAGGGTGAGCAGCCATCTCATTTTTCTTTCTTATCTCATGATAAAGAGAACTCAAACATTTTTAGCCAATCAAGCTCTGTCATATGCTACTCTTGGGTTGAAGGATAAGGCTTAACATCTTTTGGCTATAGGGTCGATTTATAAGGTTTTATAAGGTTTTCATCACCATCATCATCACCATTTTGTTTCAGTAGAAATTGGTCCTTTGAGGAAAGAAGTATTTGGAGGTTTGCATAAACTCAGAAAGAAAGCAAAGACTAAATTCTTTTCCCATCTTTCTGCATCCTTTTTACACCATATCAATGCAAATCCACATTTTTCACCAGTGAAACCAGTAAACTTCTGTTGGTACAAAGGACTCTTTTTAGTAAGGAAATAAGAAGAGGAAAATTAAAAAGAAAGTGAGAAGCCATGTGAAAGGCCAGTCCTGCAGCCTCTGGGAGCCGGTGCTACTTCAAAAACTGCTGTTTATTAAAGCACCAAAGGGCACCTGCAGCATTGCTTGGCATGGGAAGGGACAAGGAAACGTACACGGAGGAGTGGTCTGGCCTTGGAGGAAGGAAGGGGGCTGTGGGTTCAGGGCAGGAAGATCTTAATTTTCTTTTCATTGCTGCAATGAAGCTCTGGGCAGGCAGGCAGGCAGGCTGACAAAGAGTGGCCTTTGAAGTCCCAAGAGATTTGTTCTTTGAAGCTTTCAATCTGTCCTGCCAGCCATTTGCTGTTGCTGCAGGGTACCTACCCAGGAAACAACTTGGGTGCTTCCTCCAGCAGAGAACAGCACAAGGATGGTATTTAGCACCAAAGAAACCACTTCCATTAAAAAAACCACAAAAAAAAAAGTTTAAAAAAAACCCGCTTCACTTCAGCTCTGTATCACCAGAATAACAAAATAGTAATTTCCAATTTCCTCTTCTATATTATTTTATATATATATAATGTAAAAAAGCATTGATGGTTCCCCATTTGATTCAGTAGAGCAATTCTCTACATTTTATAAAATCCTTTGGCAAATGAAACTTAACCTTTACTAAGCAACACTTCTAGTGGGAAAGGTAATTAGCCAAATAACTGGTGACTTATGACCTGGCTGCAGCAGCCAGCACACCGACTGCAGAACTACAGCAACTTAAATCCCTAGGTAGATGTAAAAAGGCAAAAAGAATGAGGAATGTTATTGTGGTACATTATCACAGGGATTTGATACAAAAGCCAGGAGGAGACAAGGGCAGGTGCAGCACATAATCACTTCCTCAGCCAGCAGGTCCTGCTCAAGAACTGTTTTGGATCTGGACAACACTTGGTCCAGTGACCAATATAAGCAAATTAGAAATACTTACTCCTCTCTGTCAGCTATGATTTAAACCTAATATGTGGAAACAAAAAAAAACCTCAGATTTTTTGGATATGACTGTGATTACTTTGAAAAAAGTAACTTGGGAGCAACAAAAGATGATGGGCAGCAAGCACACAGACCGTGTGAAAAACTCACCAGTTAGAAATGCTTACCTGGGTGTCCTGCACTGATTTAGATGTGAACGTGCTATTTAAAAACCACTCTGAAGACCATCAACAGCAGAAGATACTTTTTTAAAAACAAGATAATTCAGAAGTATTAAGAATTATCTTAACAAGCTCCCCTTAAGAGAAAAACAAAGCACCCACTGGGTGCTCCGCAGGATAACCACTGATTACAGCTGGGAATAACCACACACAGATTAAACAACAAAGTGTTGTGTGACAGGAAGGAGACTGAAAAAATATGAAATATTCCCACTCTATAAAAATAGCCCAGGCACTCTGATGTCAGAAGCCCTCTGGAGTTTCCAGAACAAGAGTTGTCTCTTTCCACCATCAGCCCTCACGTCTCAGTGTGCTTGTACCTATTTATATACTTGGAGTAAAAAATTACCAGTGCCGACTCCTTTCTGACGTGCCACTCCCAGGAATAGCTGCTGCAGCAGCTCCTGGAGCAGCCCCAGCCCCTCGCCATCGATGTCCAACAACTCCTCATGGGTTAAAAAAACCTCCTTGTTTAAAAAGCAGTACGGCCGCCCCTGCACGGGCACAGCGACAGCAGCCCTGCACGCACGGCCAGGGGCACTCCATCCCTTTCTTCCTCTGCTGGAGCACTGGAACGCCCCCCCTGCACCCCCCCAGGGCTCCCTCATGGGAGAAAGGGCTGCACAGAGCAGCCCGAAACAGATGGGGAGCCCCTGCCTTCAGTGTTGCCAAAGGCAGGGTCAGGGCAAGCCAAAAGGTCCATCGGAAAAGCCCAAGATCCCGTGGATTCCTGCCTTGCAGGGAGCTGGAGATAAAACTCCACAGCTCCAGAAACGGAGTGGATACCCCAGTGCACAGCTCTGCACACCCCACCTCTGCATCCTCCCTCAGAGTTCAGACATGCAAACCACCCAAACCCACCATTCTCAGGCCGGTTTGCTTTGGAGTAGAGCTTGTTTGTGGGTTTTTTCTGAGCTTTTTCTGTCTGTTTGGGGCTCCACCTGATCATACAGAGCACCCAAAACCCCAGAATCAAGGGCATCTCCTGAAAAAGCTCCCAAAGCAATGCTCTGGGCTTAAGACAAGGCAATTCTGCTCAGTGCTGCTAGTATAAAACCGGGGCATCTGTTGCTTCAAAAGAGCAGTTTCAGCATTTTTAAAACTTTGGAAACCTAAGTGGTGACAAACTGGGGCAGTGTAAAACTGGCTGTAGGCTGGGCACAGCTGTGAGCAAGGCTGAGACCCCTCCTTAGAAAGAGGGTTCTGCAATGTGTGAAAGCCAATAGTCTATCCTCAGGTAATAGTTTATCCTAAGAGGAAAGGGCAGAGGAGCTCACAGATAAAACAGATGCCTCGATGGGAGATGCAGTGACGAGTTAGTTCAGAATCAGCAGACTGCTGTTATAGGGAGCCTCTTTTCACACCATTTCACTCCTCATCAGCCTTAGAGATTTGCTCAGGTGATAACAGGAGCGTTTTTGACTTCCAAATCCTGCAATGCCAATACCCTGTGGGTTAACCCCTCCTCACCATTCCACCACCAGCCCTGGAGAGGCACCACCAGCCCTGCTGTGCTCTCAAGTACCAGAGCCTGACAATAAAATCAACTTACTACCGAGCGTAAGCACACACAGGGCACCACTTTGCAGAAGCTGCTCCCAGGGAACAGATCTCACTTCCCCCGATGCCTGAGCTGGTTTACAACTGCAGGAACATTCAGCTGGCTTCCATATTTCAGCACTTTGAGCAGAGTCAGTGAAATCCACGCAAACCACCCGAACTGCACACCGCAGGCTTGTCACTCGTAACAGATTGTGTAGATACTCACCAGCCCAGCGCAACACCTACGCTGCTGACGGAGAGCTTTCCCTCACGGCAACACACAACCCCCCTCCCTCAGCAACTCCAACACCACCCCACTCACTGCCGAAGCCATCCGTGATCTGCCAGCAGCTCAGCCTGGCTGGGGAGGTTTTGGGGTGCCCACACACAGTGCTCAGAAGCCCTCAGTAGTGACACATCCCGAGACGACCACACCAGCCCCTCACACCACACACCAGCTGTGCTGAACACGCACACTGGTGGCACAGAATTCCCTCCAGCACCCACCCCACCAATACAAGCCTGCATCACCCCAAAACCACCAGTAAGTCCCCATACAAGAGCTGGGTGCAGCTCCAGTATTAGCAATACAAAGCCAGGCTTGGAGCATCTCCCAAGAGTGCACTAACACCATAGCAAACTTGAATTTCATTCCCAGCACAGACACATCCCAATGCCTTCCACCCAGCTGGGCTATGGTACACTACAGTAAATCACAATTAGCATCCACTCCAACCCATTGTTCCTCACTGTCACTAAGTGGTGCAGCCAGAAGGGCTCTACACTTAGGGAACATCTCTTCCTCTTGTTTGCACGGGGATTTGAAGACCAGATTACAGCTCTCCAGGCACAAGGAAGATTAAAACTCAGCCTCAGATTACATTCTGGGCCATCCAGAGCCACCAGCTGCAGGGAGGGACATCCTCGCAGGAGCTCTGCAGTTGTGCTTCAACCAAGTATTGCTGTGCTTGGCCTGTTGCCTTCTCTGCTGCTCACAACCAGCCCCAGACCACATCTGGGCATAGGACACTGGGGACAGGCTTCCATCAGGGACCCACACTGGTATCAACCCCGCTGGCCACAGTAAGCCAGACCAGCAATTAGATTCTTCTGGATGTCACAGTATTTTAGCTGGGGGGAAAAGAGTGTTGAAAACTCGCTGGTGCTGCCCACCCACTTCACAGACCACATCTGCTTGTGCCGAGGCAACTGCAGCAACCCCACGCTGCGGTGCTGGGGCACATCCACAAGTTTGGCTACACAATGCACATGCAACCATATAGTTTTAGGAGGGCAGGCTAGGAAAAACACCCAGAAACTGAAGAATCCAAGCAACCCTCTCAAAAGGCTCCCCACAGTAGATAAACCACTCAGAAAAGGCCAAGGCCAACCCAACATTTAGCACAGGACAGCACTGCAGCAGCAGTCTCAACACCACCATGTCCATCAACCCTTGCACAACCACAGCTCAGGCTCAGCTCCCTCCCTTTTCAAAGCACCCAGGTCCCATCACTCCATCAGCACAGACTCTCCGAGCTCTTACATTCAGCTTCTACAGCAGCCTCAGCTCCAGCCCCACTTCTGCTCACACCATTCTGCCAGTCTCTGAAGCTGGGACAAACCAAAGGCCCCTCACTCACAACTTCAAGGCTAACAGTCAAAGCTAAAAAAAAAATGGAGCATGACCATGGCTTAAGGGTGAGCCTGAGTGGACATCTGTGTGGCCTGGAGACAAACATCCCCCTTCCTAGCAAAGATTCTCCCTGAATTATCAGCAGCAAGACGCACCTTCTTTAAAATCAAGGTGGAAGAGGTTGTTGGAGGCTGTAACCCACAAGCAGCAAAAAAAGCTCCTTTATTTCTTACTTGTCTACTGCAACCACACTTAGTGAAATCCATTAAACACAAGTTTTATTTTTAAATATTTTTATTGTTAAGTCCACCATAGTAATTTACATATAACAGGAACAAACCCCCAAAATGTGCTTCCCTGGACCACCATAAGTGTTCACAGGGTTTCCTTTTCAGGTCGTGTTTTGGGCTTTTTTGGTCTTTTTAAATGGTGGACAAACCTTAGTATCGAAGTTTTCTTTCTTCATGTCCCTTGAAGCTGTGGAGCCACCAGCAAGGACAGTCCTGTGAGCAGAGATCACAGACACGAGCCACACTGTCAGCGATGAAGGTCTTGCGGTTTACAGATGGATACCGTGCAATTTTTCTCCTACTAAACTAATCAAAATTGCATCGTGATCCACCCGACAACAGCAAAACAAGAGCTTTACCAAACTGGCAAATTTGGGGCAGTTCAGCCTGACGACAAGTCCTCCTTTCCTCCACAGGCCGGGACAAGTGCAATACTCTACATACAGCTACAAGTAATGCAACAAATCCCCA
Organism: Promerops cafer; assembly: GCA_013398275.1. NCBI lineage: Eukaryota > Metazoa > Chordata > Aves > Passeriformes > Nectariniidae > Promerops > Promerops cafer. The sequence continues at coordinate 262,997 of VZSE01003592.1, read as the reverse complement.
CCCATGGAGAAATCAGCGCAAGGCATCTTCAAATCTTCCATGAAAAAAAATAAAAGGGGGAGGGAGGGCAGAAAGGAAAAAAAAAGCACTTGAAAACCCATTATTCACCACAGATTCACCACCACCACAGTCAGTTTTGCATGGATTTGCACAGCAATTTTAGTAAGCTGGAATGCAAACCTGCAAAACTGACTGTAATCAGCACCATCTTCTCCAGCAACTGGCACTGGCTAGGATGCACTTTATCTAGCAGTACTGTAAGTGCCCACATTACAGTAGGTCCAATTCCAAGCTACCTGCACTATGAGCACTTTGATACTGCTAGGACAAAACTACTTCCCGAGCAATTGCCTTCATGGAAAAAAACCCCTTCAACTAAAAACAGTAATTGCTGAGCCAAAGCCAGACGGGCGCAATTTTTTTGGAAGTGCAGGCAGCAGCTTGTGCCAGAAGGAGCATTTAGGGCAGTAGATTCTACGCTACTTCACTAACTGCACTAGATGCACCTTAACACAAGGACCATTTGCAGCAGGGCTCCAATGCAGCACAACAATCCTGGCTGTGTCCATGCTCCACCACCACCATGGAATCGCCACAGTAATGCCAGAAGTGCTTAAACTGCAGTAGATCCTAAACTCTACCTGCACTGTAAGCACTTTTGCACAACTTGAGGCCCATCACCAGACACAAATTCTTTTACTTCAAGGTCTTGTTTCAGCGCAGCTAAAGCATCACAGAAGCATCTTCACTGAAGCACAGGAGCCAACAGTACCTGCCAAGAGAGAACACCAATATTAATGTTGCATAACACAGATATGGATTTGCTACTCAATTTAGAAGAGATTTTTCTTATTAAAGCATAGAGCAGAAATAGGTTCAAGGTTTTTTTTCAGAAGGCAGTTTAACTGAGGGCACACCAAATGAGGAAAGGTTTGCAGCTATTCTTCCCTTGAATTAAGGTAAAAATGGCTTCTTCCAGATTTTAGTGGCAGTTGAAATGCATGGTAATAGGCATCAAAATATCCTGGTTTCCTGCTCTCATGTGTTACTACAGCACGAGAGACATTTTAATTGACCTTTCTCCTGGAGCTTTACCGAGGGTCTTGCATCACCAACCACCAAACATTTTCCCCCCAGTAGTGGAAGAAAAGTTCTGACACATGATCCCACACCCTCCGCATCAGATAATGGAGTGTCTGTACTTCAGATGATGTGTGAGCTGCAGTGCAGCACAAAAGTGATGGACCCTCCACACAGGAGGAGAGGGGGAAAATTTCCTATTAGCAAATTTCCATTTCCCTCCGGAGCCCCGCTGTCAGAACCCAGCCTTACCAACCTGGAGGGGTGGGAAGGCTCTGGTCGGGGATGCCCCGGGGCCGCCCCCCGAGGGGCTCTCCCCGAAGCGGAGCCGCTCCGGGTGCCGGTGGCCGTGCCAGAGACGGCCCCTACCCCCGCGGGGCATTATCTGCCCCCGGGCCGCCGTTATCTCCCGGCACTGACCATCTGCTCGGGGGGGCGGGCACTGGGATTAGTCGGCCCCGCTCGCCACGTGCACGGCGTCCCCCACGCCCGGTGCCACCGGAGCATCCCTGGGAGTACCGCTCGGCGCTGGCATCGGCACTTGCAGAGGGGGAGCGGCGGCCCCGTCCCGGGAGGGGTCTCGGGGCGCCCCGCCACGTGCTGCCCGCCCCGTCCGGGGCCGCGCGGCTGCAGCGGCGGAACAAAGCACGGTGGGAAATGCAGTCCTCCATTCAAAGCCCCAAAAACGCGCCAAGCCGCCCGCGCGCCCCCCCTCCGCACCCGCCGCCACCGCGAGGGACCCCGGCCCGCCCCGCGGCCCA
>VZSE01003592.1:233201-260643 GCA_013398275.1 Promerops cafer | reverse complement strand
GGCCGCCCGCGCCCCGCAAAGCGCTGCCGCCCCCGCGCTCCCCGCAGCCAGCCCGGGGTCGGGGGTGCCCGTCTCGGTGCGCGTCCCCCGCCCCGGACAGCCCGCGCCGGCCGGCACTGATTGCGGCGGGGCTCGGGAAGGGTGCGGGGCAGAAAGAGAAAGAGAGAGGGGAAAAAAGAGAAAAGCGATAAAATAAATAAAATAATAGAAGAGGTGCAAAGCTTGGAGTGCCCTTGGGCTCGCGCCGGCTTTCGGAAGGAGAAACAAAAAAAGGAGCGCGAAGGAGAGAGCAGGGAAAGGGGAAGATAAACACGGTACCTTAGAGCCGAGCTGAGCCCTGGAATAAAAAGGGTTTTACGAAAGTGGCGCGAAGACAATATCATGTGATCGGGCCAGGGCGGCTCCTCCCGCCCGGCCAGCCAAAAACGGGGAGAGGGATCGGGGGGAAGCGAGCACATCCGCTCCCCGCGCCATTAGCATAATTAATTGTGTCCTGCAGCTGCGGCCGCCGCTGCCCGGCCAATGGCAGCCGCCGCCCCCGGCCGCCCCTTCCTCCCGCGGGGGGATGGCGATGGAGGAGACCCCGGGCAGGGCTGGGACGGGGTGGGCCCGCCGGCTGCGGGGTTCGGCGGGGATGGGGAGTGAGGGATCGAGAATGAGGGATTTTGGGGTGATTTTGGGGCGCGGGGGCTGCGCCCGTCCCTCGTGGAACGCGAGCCACCGCGGCCGCCACGGCCACGCGTGGCCGCAGTCGCTCAGGGCCACCAGCGCAGTGATGGAAGGAGACTTGGGCCGTTTTGGGGTGAAAAGCCCCGAAATGACGTGGCGGGTCCTGTCCCGGCCGAGCTGGTCTCGCACGGTGTTGCTGGCGGCTCTCGCCTTCCACCCGCCATGGCCTTCCAGCACCTGAGCACCCCAAAGGTGCATCCCGAGGGGTCCTGCTGCACCTGGAGCCCCCCGGGCTCACCCCGAGGGGTCTCCCCGCGCCCGGGCTGTGCTGGGGACCCCAGCGCGGGGTGTTTGTCCTGCCCTGGCGGGCGGCCCTCGCAGGAATGCTAAAAATGTGCTAATTGTGCCCAGCCAGCGGCCACGGTTCCTCAGGGATTAGGAGTAATCATCTTTTTAAAAAGAATAAATCACCTAAAATCGATTGATAACGAACAGTTTTGCCCCACTTCCCCGGGCGGCTCTGCTCGGTTCGGCGAAAATGCCCCAAAAGTGCCTCATCTCACCCCGATCATCGGGATCTGAAGTCAGAACAAAATGTCCCCATGGAAACCGGGCAGTATCTATCGGGACTGCGTTCGCGCACAAGGAGAAAAGGGCTTTTGTGTCGTCCCCCCCCGCATTTATTACTGTTTAATTTCTTTATTAGAATTCCGCCGCCCCGTTCTCGCAGGTTGGAGGGCGAGCTTGGCGAGGTGCTGCGCGTGTGAGGCCTCAGACAAAGCGGCCGAGCCCGGGCGCTGCCGGAGCGGGACGGGAGGGCTCCGCGCAGGCAGACCCAGCCACGGGCTCCTTCTGCATTTCTTCCAGAAATCGCAATTTGCTGCTTCATCATCACTGCAAATCCTCAGCCGGGTTGCTCCCTGCAAACTTCTGTGTTGTAGTGCCTGGGACTGATACGGAATTTACTGGTTCTGAGCTGCAGGGAGATCACGTGTAATGGAGGACGCAGTCTAATTCGAAATTTAAATTTTCTTCGGATTAGGCAAAGTGCCTTTCTGAGGTCCCGACCCACAAATGCTAAAAGAGAGCAAAATGCTCAACACTGAAGTCAGCAATTTGGCATGGGTGTGTGAATTTGTTATCAACACCCCTGCAGAAACGGAATAGTGAAGTGACACAGTGATGGAAAATGCAGAAGTGTCCCAGTAACTCATATGTGCATAACAGTGAAAACATTCCCAAAGAAAAGATACTTCATGTCTGACTCCATAAAACAAAACTTTTTTGAACTGGCAGCAAGTAAACATGACACAGTACTAGAAAACTTTCTTCTTTATATAAAAAATATTTTATATGCTGTGCATTGATTTTTAATTCTTTAATATAAACATTTGTATCATAAGCATATTCAAATCTTATATATGAATAAAGTTACATGTAAGGGTAGGAGCTTTTACTCAATTCATGCTGCAAATTGATTATCTCTTTTTGTCAGTTCAGAAATAAATTAGTCTTTCAACAAAGAGAGCCTGAAAATGGTGAAATAAGTCTACATGAAGTGTTGCATAGATAAGATTAAATGGTATTTTTACATCCTCCTGCTGACCTTTGACTTGTGTTTTTGTGTATCTTGCAAGGGAGTCCTGGGGTCTGCAAATACATCAGCTGCTAAAAAAAGTAATGGTCAAAGAAAAATGTGCCAGAACTTTTCATAATATCTTAAAGGATATTGTGTACTGAAAGCAGTTTGCTGCCATGTCAGCTGGGCAGAGTTTTGATGGCCTTTTCAAGCACACGGTGATTTATAGGTTGCAAGGTGGTACTTGTAACACACATTACTGTGGGAAGGTTTTGGAGGTCTGTTAGCAAAACTGAGGGGCAATCCATATATAGAGATGGGAGAGAAATTTTTTATAAATTACAGAAAATCACTTTCAGCGTTTTTTCTGAAATTCTGTATCTAGCCCTTACAACAAATATACTGAAATTTGGAATTTTTTTTTCCTGTAATGAAACCACAGGCATGCATATATGCTGAGAAGATATTTCTGTTTCCTTCACTGCACTTTTCTTCTCAGTGCTGCAGATAATTCTGTTTTCTCTCTTCTTGGTTACTGATTCATTCATACGCTAACAACTATGATCAAGGCTTGCCTTGGACTCTCTGCTCCACTTCTGTTCCCTACCAAAATCAGAATTATTGTCTGACCTTTTTCATACTGGAGAAAGCACAGTCAATTGTGCTGAACTATCCAAATGCATAAAAGAAATCAGAAGCAACTAAGAGGGATGAATCTTTGTGAAACAACAAATTTATTTTCAAAACAAACTATCCAAAGATCAGTTCCTGTATGAAAGATTTCTGACAGATTAATAAAATCTAACTTATTTCTCAAAACTTTGGGAATAGCTGAAAGCCTGAAGATCTTCTCCTAAACTTGCAGAACACTAGCATGTAATCAGTGTCCAAACCCCTATTTTGTAGCCAGGTCTGGAGTCTTTCAGACACTATACTTTTGGAAGAAGATGTTTGGAGAAATCAGGTCATCTTAAAAAGAAACAAAAACCCCAAAGGAGTATCTAAGAGAAGACACTTTAATCATTAGCTAGAGTTATTCTCCTGATAAGAGGGAGGCTGCAAACTTTTTCTGTGAATTCTCACACAGTCACAACTCTGGTAAATCTTTGCAGCAGTGGAGCTCCTTAAAGGTCTGTCTTCATTTGTCTCCTGTACACTTTGGTATTTTTGTGTAACTGTGGATTACCTGTCATGTGCTGTTGAACTGTCTTTATTTTAAAGCATTCAGCTGAAAAAGATGTAGAACGAAAATTTTCCTCTTGTGAGGACAGAATAAAAAGAGATACTTTGACATTTTCCTCAATGTCAATGAAAAACTTAATTCAGTATTAGTTTTCTGAGTTTTTCTATGTGCTTGCACTTGTCATGAAAAATGACTGATAATAAAGGTTTTATTTAAAAATATTTCACACTTTTGTCATTGTATTAGTAAGACATTTGAAACCAGCATTCACCTTTTAATTTCTATTTGCTTCATCTGTAAAACTGTTTAATAGGGAAAAATGTGGTATGAATAAGCCATGTTACCTTGCATTTTAGCTAAGTGAAATATGCTTATAAAAACACTAAGCCTTCTCCTAAATAAGACCAATCTGCATATAAAATAAGAAACAAGGGTACAGTAATGGCATAGACTTCATGTCTAATTTTTTTTTTTACTGTATTGATTGCTGTAATAAATAATGTAACATTTGCTGTATCTCTGACATGCTGTAAAGGACTGCAGCATACTTACATCTCAAACCTGTCCTTTTAGGAGCTCTTTGACAATTTATTATAAATATGTTTATTATAACAAAATTTAAATGTATAGAATGAACTCTGCCTCATTTATCTTCACAGTTTGGTAGCAAAGTATATTAAAGTCTGCATTTAGCTTTCTAATCCTTTTCATTTATTATGTATCCGTATTACTTTGTAGCAGGGTGAAATTACATTTCTGTAAAGCTCTTTTATGCAATTTCTATCGGGTTTGATTCTGTGAGTTGCCCCCACCTTCGTAACATCATGGGAAGTTAAATGAACTCATCCTTTCACAGCACTCAGTTCTTCATCTATTTCCTTCCCATTTCAGGTGGGTTAAATCCTGAAAACTGGTTATAAGTTGTCAAATTGAAAGGCAGCTACTTGTATGACTAAATGAGCCTTTTTGTGATACAGGATAGGGCCATGTGTAATGCTGAAATTAGAAACGTTTCCCACATTAACTTGCTGAGGAACAGGGTTTATATATTTTTCATGTCAAAATCAATTATTGGAAGGCAGGGTTTTGAATGCTGGCCATCTATTTTCTGTTTCAGATTCTCTGGATAGTCTTTCTTGTTAAACACCTTTTCAGACACCCCACACATCCTCCTGCTGTTTTGATAGCTCATGGATTATACCTGCTCACACCACTGCATTAAAGTCTCTGTGGTTTGAGATTTGCCTTTCTCATCAGAAGGTTTTTGTTGTGTAACAACTTCTCTGCTTCATTCACTCCAGATGGGCAAATTCCTCTCACACACAGGTTTCAAATTTTGCCAGATATTACTGGTATTTTGATGAGTTTTCTAATTTGTGTATATAACACAGCATTTTAATTCATGCATATGTCCCTGCATATTAGGTCGTAAGTACAGCTTCTATTTTCTATTTTGTAACAGTGCACAACTTCCCCTTTTATAAAATTGCTTAATGGATTTTATTTCTCCACAGCTGGCAATGAGACTATGTTGTGAACTCTCTAGATTTTGTGTAAATCTTAATATTTTGGTGAGCCACATAATCCAAATACGTGCTTAAGCCCTTAAAACTATGTGAATAGCTTAAATGAGGAGTATGTGAGTTTGCAAACCATGAAAGCTGTGTCTTGAGGAGCGGTGTTCTTTCCATCAAAACAAGCTACAAAGGCAAGGCTGCACCATGAATCTGATCCTACACATTTTACACACATGGTGGGTAATTTGGACGTGAGTGCTCCTGCTGATGCTTCAGCCCATCCATAGGTTCAGCCCGGGAGGAATTGGCCCCAGCCCTGCCCACACCTCTGTGCACTCTCTGAACTCCTCCTTCAGGGCAGGGCAACTAAAGAGGACTGGTTAAACCTTTTTTTCTGTGCCTAAACTTAAAAATATGCTCAAGTAATTTCTAGATGAGACATCTCCTTCCAAAATGTACTTCCCTTACACCACATGGCATTTTAGAAATGAGTCAATAAATTACTGTTTGACTCCAGGTTACACATAAAATTGTTATTTTGTTGGGCTCATTAACTGTTACTGCAGGATGATGTACAGCACCTTTCTCTCATCAGGATGATGTACTGCACTTTTCTCTGAAATCCAAATATATTACCAATATTTGATGTAAGGATATGATGAGAAGACCCGGGGACCAGACCTTGTCTTCATGTTTCCATTGTGTCCTGTGGTTTGTATGTTGATCCCAGGAAGATCCCCTGTTGATCAGACTGTGTGCACTCAGGGGAGTCAAGCAGGTGTTAGATTTTGAGAGCTCTTTCTGTCAGGCAGCCTCTAAGAAGAGGCAGAGGTTTGGGTATTGTACGTGTAAGAAATGTGGGAGTTTACACACACACCTGATCTTCATGCACAGCAAAAAAACAGCTGGTACTTTTTTCCACTCTTGAATTCCAACAGTTGCATGCAATAGGAAATGCAAGGATTCCTCTCTTTTTTTCAGCAGAAACATGTGCAAGTTACAGACAGAAGCTCTCGGGCTGCCTGTTAAATGTACAAAACTCAGCAGGGACAGGGCAGGCTCTGTAAACCACCTGCAAGTGGCAGGATGCTCGTCCTTCACCCAGCACCCAGAGCATCCCTCAGGCCCTTCTCTCTGTGCAACATCAGATTGTGCTTCAAGAGCACTGATGGAAGCAGATGTCCTAGAGAGAAATCTCTGTATGTGTTCATTAAATTCAAAATCCTGCCAGTTAGGATGAGCTCCTTGGAGCAGGACAGTGTGAAGTAGTTTCTACATCCATTTGGGGGAGGTATTTCATTATGCAGTTTGTCAAAGCTCCCCTTCAGTGATTTCCCTTCTCCACACTTGTGCAGGAGCTGGGCACTGGAAGGTGCATTTTAGAGGCTGTCGCCTCTCACAGGAGCATTTTGTAAATTCAGGGAACAGCTGAGTTCACAGGTTAGTTGAAACACATTGAGATTCAGGCTGACTAAGCACTAGGATGTCTCCCCCAGCCTGTAGAGCAGCTCAGGATTAGGAGGGCATAAAACCATCTTAAACCTGCTATATATTCATATATATATATATATGGCTACAGGCATAGCACAGGATCTCACCTCTCATCCCAAGGCAACGCTTTTTTCCAGTGCATGCATCGTGCGTACTCCAGATCCCTGCTAAGAAGATAAAATACATTAACAGTAGTTTAACACATTTTGGGATGTGCATACTAAAAGGATGATCCTGTTATCCCGAGCTCAAAATGTTCTGGTGGAAAAGAACAGCGTGACAGGAGGCAAACAAACCTTACCACGAGGAAGAATGTGTAATTGACCTCAGCACAGAGGGAAAATGTGCTTGCTCGGAGTAATAAAGCCCACAGATCCAGCCCGGACAGGAAATAAGGCTGAGGGTGGATGCAGGCTGGAGTTCACATAAAAACATGCAAAGATGGGGTTTAAAAAAAAAATCCTTTTAGGAGAAAAGCACCCTTCTGCCTCAGAATGAGGTAGCTAAGTGTGTAACAGAGGGAGGGGGGTGTTATTTCCCGTCCAGAACCTGTCCCAGCTGCAAAACCCTCCGGGAAGCGGCTTCTCCCGGCTGCGGCACCAGCCGGTGTGGCTCTGCCCCCAGGCTGCAAACAGGCTGAAGTACAGCACCAGGAAAGGAAAGTATTCCAAAGACGGAATAATATCCACTCGCTTTCATAGCAGGGAGGGACAGGGACACCTGGGGTGAAGCCAGAGGCGCCGGGGAAGCGGCTGGAGGTGGGCACCGCTGGCAGCCGGGACGCGCAGCAGCATCTGTGCGGTGGCGGTGGCAGCCCGGGATGCGATGGCAGTCCAGGATGTGATGGAGTCCAGGATCCGACGGGAGTCCGGGATCCGGCACGCCAGGAAAAGCTGCTCTGCACAGCTAATGAGATTGGCTCGCAGCCCCGGCGATCCGCGGGCGGACACAGCCTCCCGTCCGTCCTGCCGCTGCTGCCTCCCGCCGCCTTCCAGCCCGGAGACAGCTCCTGCCTCCTCTGATGGGCGAAAAGTCATCCGTCCTGGCATAGCCTTTTCCTGGAAATTAGGGTTGTGAGCTCGGGAAAGACATCCCTCTTCCTGTTTGCATAAATTTACTCCTGCTCCGTAGCCTATTACGAGGCAACACTTCTGTGGGGTAATTTCATTAACCCACAAAGAACACAAAACTGATGTGGACAAAAGGTGTTTTTCCATGTAAATCAGGCATCTCAAGACACCGGGTCCTGTCAGTGTTTAAGAACTGTTTACTGAGCAGCGCCTTACATGAAATTATTTTCTGGTTAAACATGAGCCATATGTAACCAGCTATGGCAGATTTGCAGCTTACATCACAGGGTTGTCAGCTTTGCAAAAATTAGTGAAAACACGCAGATTATTGTGATTCAGCCCTTGAAACTCATTATATTCTGCTTTTAATAATGCTCCCCACAAGTTTTTTTGCAGGAATAAAAAGTAAAAATTGAAGCCAAAGTGTAGAAATTCTTGGAGGCAGTAATTCTTAAGGATTTGTATTAAACTGAGTTAATAAATAAATCATCTAGTTCTCACATCCTCCCATTATATACACCCTTTTATTAACTCTTTGAGAAAAATCAGACATGGTTTTCTTTAGATTTTTATGGAAATTATAGGTCAATTCTGCAAACACCTAAACATGCAAGTAACTTTATTTTGTGAGCAGATTTACTCACATATCTAAATATTTGCAGAATGAGCCTTTCAAAAGTATAAATCAACTAAAAATATTGATATGTATAACTTCCCTTGCTCAATTAATTCTTGCTAGTGCTGACTAGCAAAACCTTGGCATTCGATAGCAAAAATGCCTTTGAACAGCAAAAAACTGATGAAAGATTTGTTGGCTTCTGCCTCCTTCAGGATCAGGGTAGAATAAGGTGAGTTTAGTGTTACAGGCAGGACTCAGCTTAAACCCAGATGTTCTGCAAACGACTTTGTCACCATAGCCACACTCATTTGTCACAAAATAGTACATTCTGAGATTTGAATCTATCACAAATATTTTACTCTCCCATGAAATCATTAAAAGAAACTGAAAGGAATCAAATTTTTTAAAAAAGTAATTGAAAGGCTAAGAGTCTTAATACCAAATTATAAAGCAAAATGTAAAATATATAGCAAAATTCATTTACTATTGATCTTTTGAAGTCTCCAAATGGATTTATTGAAAAACTTGGGGGTAAAAACCCAAAAATGCACAAAATTTAAGGGCAGAAAACAAGAAAGCAACTAATGTGCTGGGGTGTCTTTCAGATCAGTGTGTGTTCATGTGGAAACTGAAATCCTAAAAAGATAACGGCAGCAATCCTTGTTAACCCTGAAATTACACCTAAGAGCAAGCAGACAGTTTATGAGCTCTGCAAGTAGTGAAACTCTAACTGAAATATATGTTATGCAAACCAAATTCCCTGCAATTTCAGCTCAGAAATGCTTTTGAGGTACCTTGTGACAAGGCACTGGGTCATGACCCAGGTCTTGAGAAGCCTGAGTTAGGAGATGTTAGTTTTCCTTGGGGCTTTGTTTACCATGGACTTAGACATTTTGTATTATTAAGAATCTGTGGCTTATGAGGACATTCTATTTATCTTACCAGTCTTTTTTGATGGAAATGCCTGAATTTTCTTGGAAACAGGGATTTTATTGTGGATTCCTGGTGCCCCTTGGAGAGGCTTATTTTTCTGGACAATAGTTTTCCTTAGTGTCACTACCCTTTTGATTTCCCAATGGTCACAGGCTCTCAAGGTCGTGCAGAGTGCATCCTTTTGTTACAATGGACCCAGAATTTTGTATTAAAAGGCAGGAAAAAAATATATCTGTTAAAAGTACATTTTTGGTATATTAAAGTATATTTTCTGCCATGGACCTCTGTGTTAGATTTTGGCAGTTCTGCTTTAAAAAAATCTGTGCAATTTGTTAAGAACATAGAAGGTTTGAAGGCAAAATACAAGAGTACACTCAGTATATATATATTTTTTTTCATTTACAAGTAAAACCAAAATGCAGATTCTGCAGCAGGATTTTCCTCATTAACCTCTGTATAATTTAAGCATTCAGTGCATCAGAGATTTTGTACCTCTACACAGAGTGTAATGTAAAGTATTAAGAAAATATGCCTTTCTGTTTTGTTTATTTTGATTTAGCTTGACTTTTCCTTCCTACATTACTCATTTAGACAGATCCTCTTCTCTTAAATTCCTCCTAATGAGTGTTGCATTAAAAAATGCTGATGACTGCCATGGCTTGTGGAATCACTGTAGTTTGTGACAGTGCTTTGCCTCGCCCAGAAGGGAAATAGTTCCTCGTTTTACTAACCAGAAAGCACAAAATTTTATGAAGACTGAAGATCCAGTGAGAATAATATGAATTGTAACATGATTTTTCCCCCCTTGAGATTTGCCTGTTTGCAATCTCCTTCCACCTTCTGTAACAGCAAGTTTTGATGAAATGTGAAAAAACGCATCAACCTTTTAAGAGCGCTTCAATTCTTTACTTTCTGTCAGACGATTGCACAGAACTCCAGGTAATTTTATTCTTTGTTGTGCAGGAAATCTGGTAGCTCCCTTCACGAGGTGCCCGCAGCCTGGCAGGGAGGGCAGTCTGTGTGCAGGGCGGGCAGGCGGCGAGCGGCGCCCCAGGGCTCCGGAGGTCACTGCTGGCTGCGGGCTCCCGGCGAGGGCTCCGCGGGGCTTTGTCCTGCAGCTTCTCCCGGCTTGTGCACAACCAGTTCCAGCAGGATCCCACCCTCTGCTCTCCCTGTAAAACCCACAACCAGAAAGGATTGCTAAAAAAAGATCACGTGCATTAGCACCTTAAAAGTTACTGCCTTCAGGAAGGTTTGTCTTTTCCAAAAGTGATTATTTTACTCATTTCTTTAGAGATGGACAACAGATGCAACATAAAATGTGTCTGCTTTTAAGCATCATTCCCTATGAATAATTTCTCACAATCGGTTTCATTGTAAAAGTATACAATTTTAAAACAATTGTTCTTTAAAGAGAAACTTCTTCGCTTTCCTGATATAAAAGCAAACTGTTAAAGCTACAGCTTTTTGAACTGTGGTTTTGTTTGTTTGGGTTTTTCCTCCAAATCTGCTGTTGCTTACTTTTTTTGAAAGTCTCTAAGGAGAAATGAGAAAAATCTGTTGATTTAATTTTTGCTTACAAGTAGTATCTGACCATTTTCATTGCCTAAACTTGTTCCACTCACACAGCTTTCACTTTGCTCTGCAAATACCCAAGTAACATTTAAACACAAACAAAAGTGTGGTTACTGCAAATTTTACACACATTTATTGAACAATTTTATGAGAAGAAAATTTAATTAAAATGTTCTGCATAAATTACCAGGCAGTTCCCTGACAAAGTTTACTAAAGTCAATGGAATTTTTTCTCTTCAATGATTTCAAGTTGAATTAGAAAAAGTCTTTGAATAAAACTTAAACAACAATAACTTTTAAAAAATTTTTCCAGCAAAATATGGCACAATAAATTATTTTCAGAGAGTGTAACATGAGGCTCACACATAATTTTATTTATTTATAATTTTTATTTGCTAGTTTTCTATATTTTTCAGTCTTCTGGGGGAAAAAAGGCTACTAGGTTAAATTGCAGCTTTGCTTAATTAGAATTTAAGACCAGTCCTTTTTTTTTTTTCTGTTGCCTTTTTACTTGAAATGTTTTCAGGTCAAAGTAGAGCTCATTCTCTAATTAAGCTCTTACATGCTGCTACATTCTAGTAACGAAAAAAGGCAACAAATTCACTAAATCCTCCAGTTCTGACAAATCAGGTTATTTTCCCATCTGTTCTTACTTGCTGGAATCACTTTTTAAATCTACCTCTCCAATTCCCAGAGAGGACAGGAGGATTTCCGTTACCTCAGACTTACATATTTTATTTGTAAAGAAATGATGAATTCTTAAAAGATTTTTTTCACATAGTTTTTGGATTTTTTTTTTTCCTAAGAATATAGATTTTTCTTAGAAACCTGAATTCCTTTTTAGTTTAGATCTTTTCTTGAGCCCTGGATGATGCAAGCCATAGGCATAAACAGCTACACAAAGGAAACTGGGATTTTATTGTGCATTCCTGGTGCCCCTTGAAGAGCTTATTTTTGTGGACAATAGTTTTCCTTCGTGTCACCACCCTTTTGATTTCCCAGTGGTCACAGGGTTCCAGGGTCGTGAAAAGTGCATCCTTTTGTTCCTCCTAGCCTAAAATTCTGTATAAAAAGGCAGTTAAAGGACCTTAAATTTGGTCAAGACATAGAGTGAATTCATGTAACAGAACTCAAGTTGCAGGATTTGTTAAATTACAGTTAAGATTGCAGTTCAAGAGAAAAGGTTTCATTAAACACATAGTTCAATATCCAAACTTTAATGAATATGTATTCATAAAGTCACATAATTAATCCCTGAGTATTTCTTAGCATTCAAATAATGACTGCCAAGCAGCAAAAATTCAATATTATTTTAATATCTATCTGTAATTAAATTGGTTAGTTAATTTTGTACTGTCTTTTTAAAAGGACTTCACTATTTGTAACTTTATTGTGAAGCACTAATAAATTGTTTTCTTTATTATCTAAATATTATCTTATTATCTCTTCCAGTTAAATCATGGTTCTTAAGGACCCCTTACGCTTTTCAAAAGACTAATGAAAACTAAATTTCAGACAGGAAATTTACAGCCCACCTTTGAAATTTGTCAAGAAAGAAATAAGAACATTTCTTAAATATGTGTATTTCATCCTTAAAATAAGATTAATCCTACAAAATTAATGTTGTTATTTGCAATAGTCCATCTCTGTAACATCCTCACAGCACCCCCCATCACTGTTTCAGCTTTTATGTTTCTGATGCAAGGTGGCTCTTTAAGGGGAGGTGCAGTGCAGCATTTAATTGTTGGAATTTGGGGCTCCAAGTGTCCTGCCCTGTGTGAGGTCAGCTCTGAAGGACTCTGGTGGTCACTCCCCCTCCTTCGTGCCCATCCACATCCTCTGAGGCAGCTCCCGAGGTCCCAGCAAGAGCAATAGAAGCAGGGTAGGGAAGAGGCAGGAGCTGGGTAAGAGCTGGAGCAGCAAGGGGTGGGGAATGATCAAACACGAGGTTGCATCCTGGAGGGAGACGGGCTGGGAGAGAGGAGAGTCATTCCCTGACACTGGGCTGAGATAAGACTCCTGATTTATTTATTGACTCCAAGTGTTGGAGCCTGCGGTGCCGTGTCAGGCTCCTCTGTGCTTCAGGAGTCAGGCTGATCCCATCCTTTAAAGATGGAAAATTAGTAATTTCCCAAGGTAAAGTCTTCCATGGAAAGTGTGTTACCTCTGAGCAAGTGTTGCTCTGCTTAGTTTCTTAATAAATTTTTAAAAAGTGTGCAAAACCTGAAACGGTTAATTCCGAAAAGCTTCATGGCACTTGTCAGTGGATTGCCACATGTTCTCATCTTCCCTTTTCAGCCAAATCCCCACGAGGCAGGCAAAGGCTTCTGTGATCCATTCACTTTTTTCTTTTTTTTGGAGAAGAATCCATCAAGATAAGGATGTTTTGTTTTGCTTACAGAAGAGCAGGATGCATTTCCCAGCATAAACACTGCAGTTTGTAAATTAATGGGTTTCGTACTGAGATGTGCACCAAAGCCTCCCAAATCTTCCCTGAAAAACAAGATAAGAGAATCTGTTTAAAGCTATTTTCTGGATCCCCTGTAGTCCCTCCTCTTTCCAAGAATTCAACCTGATAGTCTCAAGGTACAATGCTGATTTTCCTCAGAGCAGATGGAGTGCACCTGGAAACTGGAAGAAAAGACCAAGTATCCACATCCAGAAGACTTTTTAGTTTGTGTTGTTCAGATAGTTTGTGTTGTTCAGTTTAGTTTGTGTTGTTTCTTTGGAAATGGAAGGTATTTCTAATTTACCAGAATTACATTAACCCAGTTTATCTATCAACCAGTGGAATGCTCAAATATTGGCTGTATCTAATCCAGACTGGAGAGTCACTTCCAGATTAGCAGCCTTGAATCACTGATATTTAACACTGGATGTATTTTTTCTGAATTGAATTGAATGAATTGGTTGAATGTATAAATCACACTCATTTATGCCATAAGAAAATTATTTCCTTTGCAGATGGTGGCTCTGACATTTAGTGAGTGAAGGTTTAACTTCTAATGAAGCAGCACTTCCTGGCTGCTCCAAACTGTCCTGTCTTGTTTGATGACCCAGTTTTCCTAAACTCAGCTTGCCATTTCCACGTGCTCATCTCAGCCTGGGACCTCCAGCAGCCTGAAGGGTAATTTAAAATAGGATTCCTAAAACAAAGATGAACTAATATCAGACAGAAGTATAGATTTGGGGGCTAAGAATGGTTTGTTTCTGTTTTGTTCAGTGTTTCCATTTAAGACAAGGACAGAAGCTGAAAAAACTGAGAGGAAGGCTTATTCCAATAAATGTTCACATATTGAGCTCTTGTTCAATATAGACCAAACACTCACTATTTATACAAATAAGATGTACTTCATTCTATCAAGGTGTTAATTACATCCTTGGCTGAGTAAATGTTGAGGCTGAAGCATATAATAATATATTTCACACATTTCTATGACATACTATATAGATGAACCTGCACCACGTACAAGAAATATAAAATACACTTCAAACCATATAATTGCATTTTAAATATTATTTTTATAATTTCATGTTTAAAGTTACATACTACAAAAAATGTCATCCTTTATTACAAGCCTCAGGAACGTATTTTATGCTTGTTGTTTTGAAGAAAAGCAAAATACCTTGAAGGGAGTATGAAGAGCTGTAATTGCTCTCCTGTGCCCTTTCAGCTGTGAAAGGGCAACAGTAGGCTCCCCCACCTCCATTAACCCTGTCAGAGGTTCACACAGGGCTGCTCTGCAGGAGGATGGAGTGCAGGATGGGAAACAGTTTTTTCCAACACTCCCTTGGGCTTCTGTGTCCAACAACCAGTACAACCCAGAAATCACAGATGTCAGGTAGAAACATCTCCAAACCCTTCCACTGCTGTTAAGGAACACAGACCTGCCCGCAGGAGGAGAAATCTTTATTAAAAGGAGAGAAAAAAAATTCTTCTTAATATACAGTGCTGAACCTCCAGGAAAACCTGGGAACCTACAGATCAACGCAGCTCTTCACAAGTCAGATGTAAGAGAGTCAGATAAGGGATACTTCCAAACCAAAGCTGCTTCTCCAACTGACTGGCAGTTTAAAAAAAAAAAAAGAAAAAAAAAGGGTGTGCAATACCAGTCACTCTGTCCTTAGATCTATGGGCTCAGCAATCTTTGGCAGAGGACTTAGGTAACGAGCTGGAGGCAGCAATATCTCTCCATTCCCTTCCACAATGTCCTTGTCACTCCACAAATACAGGGCTTGACTATGGATGCACCATGTTCCTATAGCATAATGATGGGGTTATCCACCCTCAGAGCATAAGATCTGGTGTCTTCTGATTATTTTTTTTTTTGGCAGGACTGTCCATTTCCATGGCAGGGGGTTGGAACTAGCTGATCATTAAAGTCCCTTGCAGCCCAGGACATTCTGTGATTCTATGGCTGGTGGTGTTCTTTCCAGCCTTCTTTGGCACTTCTCTCTGACTGCTCCTGCCCAGCTTTTGACTTACCTAAATAGATATTTCTTGAAGCGAGTCTCCATCTGGCTTGTAGGGCTCCCCTACCCAAGCTGCAGGAAGCAACAACTTCCTCTGAGATCCGGCTGCAGCAGGAAATTTGATGAATTTCTCTTTCCCTCCTCCCCTGTGCCCCTTAGCTATCAGTTTAGCTCAGAGGTCTAAAACATATTGTAAGGAAGCCCATTTTTAGGGCAAGACTGAGAGGATAAGCTTGCAGTCCCAGAGATTTTGAACCAAAATTGTTGCATTTCCAGAGCTTTTCATCAGCACGTGGCTGGAGAGCTGCTGCTTGAATGTGGGAAGCTCCAAAGACAGGCATAACTCATGTCAGTTGCTTTGAACTTGTAAAATTTACCTCTGTAGTAGAAGAGGAGTAAGCTGCCCAGAGTACCTGTATCTATTTGGGAATAGTGTTTTGGTAACTCCTTCTGTTACTATTTAATTTTTAATTGATTTATCAGGCAATTATGCAGGCACAAATTATTTTTGTAGGTCACATTGTACGCTGTCTCACACAGATGCATAAAATCGATTTATGTGATGGGTATCCAAAGTTTTGAGATCCAAAGTTACTGTCCTGCTGAGGTTTCTGTGGCAAACCAGCTTGGCAGAGCTGGGTGGGTGCTGGGGCAGTTCCCTGTGTGCCCAGGTTGGTGTTGAAGCAGGACAGAGGCACAGAGGGGGCTCTCCTTCAGTCTCTCTTTACTGAGCTGAATTGCAGCATGAAGCAAAGGCTGGAGTCTGAACGATGATGCAGAAAAGTTCAGCTGAGGATGGTGGGAGAAATTTAGAAGTGCTTCTTTTGATTACACAATTCTTGGGGCATCTGAAAATTCAAACTTTCAGTTTCTGATGCGTATTTGTTGTTTGGTTTTACTTTGTTCATTTGCGGCACTGGAACTCAGCCAACTCTTATTATGAAGCAAATGTGTCATGGCTAATTGTGTTCATTGGTAATCTGGCCAGAGGTCCTGTTTCCAAAGTTTGGAGCTGAGTTTTGGGATACGCAGTTGGAATGAGTCAAAGGTTAGCACTACAGTGGATAAATAGTAGTATTTACATACTCTTTTTCCTTCCTTCCTTCCTTCCTTCCTTCCTTCCTTCCTTCCTTCCCTCTCTTCCTGTCTTTTCTTTCTCTTTCATCCTGTCTTGCTTCTTTTCTTCCTTTTCCTTTTGTTCTTTATCTAGCCGTGGGTTTGTTCCTAACCTGTTCCTTTCCCTGAAAGGCTGCTCCCTGCAGACCAGGCTGCACTCGCAGTGCACATCACTCGTGCTGTAGGATGACTTCAGGGGAAGTTTCCATTCTCTTATGATCAATAAGGTACTTCCTGTGTGACTTCAGACTCCTCTCCAGATTAATTTAGTCTGAGCCCAGCATGGTGCTGACCTCTGAGACAGAGGTACCTGCTTGTTTGAATCTGGGCTGAAACAACTGTGCTACTGTCTGATCACTGCTGGATCAGGAGGATCAAAATCCACAGAGCAGGAAGACAGATTCTATGATTATTAATCCTCAGTCAACTGAGACAGAAATTCAGGACTTCAGACTGCCTCCACTTTACACTGAACCTCCTCTAATGTCAGTGAGAAGTTTAAATGGAAACTGAAGTAGAAGACATCCTTTCTGCAGTGTTTGTATTTCAATTTACTCATACTCATACCACATAGGGGTACCTCAAAACCTAATAAAGCATCTCTGAACTCACTACTGCCCAGTTATTTAATTTTGGTTAAGTGAAATATTACTGCTGTTATTTAGTTAATACCTTCCTCATCCACAATTACAAAGTCTGTGTCAAAAATCTTGTTTGTGTCTCATTTATATTCCTTATAATTCTTATAATTTTTTTTTTTATTTTAGATGATCCAGTTCTGAGAACAAACAAACATTTACCATAATCCTTCTGCAATATATTTCACTTATTATAGTTTTTCTTATGGGATTTTGATGTAAATCCAGATAAAATTTGTTACTTTTCTGTTTTTAGCAACAACTGTTTTTCATTTCCTCAGTTGAGCAACTATGGTGTAATAAAACATACCTGAACAGATAACTCTGAGTAAACATGATAATAACATATTCCAAATTTTTCACTCCTGGAAGTTTTGATTCATGTCCCAATTTAGTTTCAATTGACAGGATTTGGGGATACCCTTGAAGTTCCTCCAGAAACGTGTTTCTGTATAAATGTGTCTCTGCTCAGTTTGTGCACAAAGAACGGGCTGTGGCTGGAATATTGGGAATCCTGTAGGTCAGGATTAAAGGGCAATTGTCAGGGTTACCAGAGGCAGCCTGTATTGCCTGTCCATACTCTGCAGAGCTTTCTAGTGATTCGGTGTAATGAGGTCTGACACCTCCACAGTTCTTAAATAACACTTAGTGCCTAAACCACAGCCGTGTTTCATATACTCAGATCCCAATGCAAATGTTAAAACAAGGTAAGAACCTCTAAGGAGTTTGAGTTGTCATGCGATTAAATTAAGGGAGTTTACAACAAATGTAGTTTGTAATCCGTAAATGTAAACATTTCAAACATAAGTCCTAGCAAATTGACTAAATTTTGAAAATAAGTGTTGCTTATTGCATGAACTACAACATTTATTTGTTTTTTATAAGTGTTTTTTAATATTCCTCCAACAAACTAATATCATACCAACAGCTTTAATATCACACCAACAGCTAAAGCACAGCTGAGCTCCTGTGTGTTTAGTTGGTGTATTGTCAGACCCCTTCTCACACTGAATGAAACCACCTTGGTGTGTGAGTTTCCTTATGTCAGGACTGCTAAGGAAAGGTATTAAAAGTTTTAAACCTTTCTAGAATAAAACTGGTCAACATTCACATCAAAGTGAAATTATATTGTTCAAACTTTTTTTTTTGCCTTGTGATAGCAAACAAACTTTTAGGAATGGAGAGAAAACACTGGGAGGAGATACCATTTAATTTCAGTGCTCAGGACTTTTTAGTCAAGCTAATCAATCTGAATCACTGACGTTCGAAAAATGGGTTTGAGGGAGAGAAAAATGAGTGAAAACAAACAAGCAAACAAACAAACAAAAAAAAACCCTCTGCAATGAGGCAATTACAAAAATTCTAGAGGAAAAAGAGTTCAAAAGGAAAAGAAAGGGTTCCCAAATTCCTTGGTGGAGCATATGAACCTGAGTTAGGAGGTGCAAAGATAAACATTTCAAAGGAGGAAAGAGCAGGGGATTCTGCCTGCTGTGGGGCTGGTGATTTAGATGTTGGAGCTGAAGAAAGCTTCCAGGGAACAGAGGGGCATTGTGCCTGGAATGCAAAGGCATCCGCAGCTTTGCGGCGAGAAATGCCCGGGAGCCGCCGGAGCTCGCTCAGAGCCGCGCGTGGAACTCCGGGGAGGGGGAGAAGGAATGGGAGGAGGGAAAAATGGGAGAAATTGGAAAATTGACACCCCCCTGCCCGCCCCCCGCTTACAGAGTCAACGGGCAAGATTCAGGAAAGGTCTCGAAAGTGAGGGTTTAAAACAAGGCTTAAGGGAAAAATCAGCCAACTTCAGGAGATGAACTGAAGAGTTGCTTCAGGCAAGAAAAGCAGCGCTTAGCTATGGACTGAAATTTGAACAGCCAAGTGTGCGCCCGAGCAAAGTTAAAACAGCAGCCAGAACTCGGGAACAGGGTTTGCACAGAGCGGTGGGAATGCTGCACCGCTCGGGAAAATAAGGAGCGAGTTGGCAGCTGTTAAATGAAGAAAAGTGAAGTGAATAAATGTAAAAAAAATCTTGCCTGCCTGGTATATTAAAGCTTTATGAATCTATAACCCCCATGTTTTGTCCCCACCATTAAGTGACGCACGTGGTGACTTCGGGGTGAGCGTTTTCTAAAACACAGGAGTAGAAGAAGTCCAGGAGTCGCAGGGGGCGGAAGGAGGCGGGGGGAGAGCTGCGGGATCCACACCCGCGCCGGCGGCTCGGCTTCGTGCTGTCTGTCCAGAAACCGCCTGCGTCCGCACACGGCCGGGGATGGGGATGGGGATGGGGATGATTCCCGCTGCGAAGGGAACAGGGAAGCGCTCGCACGGGACCGGGGCCGTGCTGCTCGGGTCGCACACCGAGCTCCCGGCGGCAGCGGCGGCTTCTCCCGTGTTACCCTCGGGAACCGACGCGCCCCCGGCCGGGCTCCCCGGGCGGGGAGAGTTCGGATTATGAGCGCAGACACCCCGGCAATGAAATGGCGCATCAGGCGGGCGGTGCATCTCCGGGCGCTGTCACTCAGGGCCAGAGAACCGGGGCCGGCGGTACCGACTCTGCCCGAGGCCGTGGCTGCCCGCAGGGTTTCCGCGAACCGCGGTCCGGCAGGCGCGGGGGGAGCCGGCGGCTCCGCTGCGGGAACAGCTCTGGGTTCAGCCGCAGCGGGCCAGAGCCGGCAGCAGAGCGATTTGGGGCTCATTCATCGAACCACCCTAAGTTTAGTCATCTCGGAGTCATGTGCTTGCCTTTCCTTCCCCTCCTGCCCGCGCTCTGTGAGTGGTTTAGAGTCTACCAGGGCGCTCTGAGCCTCAGCAATTCATATTTACATGGGGGGCAAAGAGGGGTGGGATGCATTTAAAAATTACTCAGTTCAAAGGTAGTGGCTGGTCTTTGCCTGTCTGTCAGATCTAAGAGGAGTGAGTGGATTTTCATGGAGGAATTTCATGGAAATTAAATCCCTACTGGAGTGATCCATTCAATTCCTAAAGCTTCAGCCTAGTTTTGTATCCTGGATGAATGCCCTGCTGAATAGCTTGGTGGGGATGCAAAAAGCCACCTTAAACTAGGGATTTTTCTTCTGCTAAATTGACTTCAAAGTAGTAATTAAACAATAGCTAGCTAAAAAAAAAATCAAGTTATAAGAAGCTATAGGATGAAAATACCCTATAACTAGAGGCTGCTTTTATGGGAGGGGGGCAGGGGATGGGGTGTTCAAAATGGAAAAGTAACTAGGTAGAGGCAATTTGAGAGAAACAAAAATGGATGCAAGAAAGTAAAATGAATTGCACTGATTCAAACTTGGTGGTTTGTTCATTTCTTTTTTTTACAGCTTTACTATAGTCGAGTCTGGAGCTCAGTAAGTGGAGAAAGGGGAGAGACTGCGGAATTGTTTGGGATATTTTAAGCAGAAGCATCCAGTTCAGGGGTGACAGGCTGCAGCAGCTTTCTGTGGCCTTTGTCCCATCCTGTGTTTGAGGCTTGTCTCCTCCAGGCTGCTCTACACAGGGCTGAGCCTGCACAGCTCAGTATTCATCTCTGCTTTTGTAAAGCAAAAACGACGTTTGTGGCCAAGGGCAATCTTGCTGCCAATCTTCTCCCTCTTCCTCTGTCTCCCAAACCCACAATCACAACTGCATTCATCTCTCTCTGTGATGATTTAGAAGCACATTTGACTTGAAGCTAAACCAAATGAAAACTAATCTCCTGCCTGACTCCTGTGGTGAACTCTCCCTAATTCTCTCCTCTCCTGCAGTAAAACTCCCTCACTTGCCATTTGCTGATTTTAGTCCTTGGGGTCCTTGCTCTCACATGCAGAATATTGCCCAGCATTGCACCTTCTTCCATCATGCCTGTTCTGGAAGGAGGAACCTGAAAGTTTATTATGTCATTTATTTAAAAATCTCTTTGGAGTGATTGATTTGGTGCATTTCCTGGGTTTAAATGCTTTTGCGGCTTTATTCCCACGATTTTGTTGTGTAGGTGATGTCACCAAATAAGCTACAGAAAGAAGGGGAGATAAACACAAATTCAGCACTACAGCAGTGGCTAGATTTTCTGTGTTTAAGTAAGGCTTACTATTTTAAAGTGAAAAGTCCAACCCTGCACTTAATCTGATTAGCACATTTTTTTCATACTCCCAGGATATTTCTCAGAATTAATGCTCAGGTTCAGACTATGGAAGTATGGCAGTGTACACTGGCAGAATCTGAGCCATGGGTCTTTAAAATACTGTCCATCTCTTGACTTCTGACAAGTGAAACCATGGTAAATTGTACTCCAGGTAATGACTTTATAGTCTTATTAAAGCTTACTGCAGTCCTTGGGCTAGACTATCAAGTTTAAGTATTCCCAGTGTCCCAATGTTGTACTGTTAGTGTGATAGTTACTGTTAGAAGAAAGCTCTTAAAATATAATTTGCCATTGTTACATTGCTTTTCAAATACATTTCACAGTCTATTTGCACTGAGAATTGCTTTTTGTTTTTTGATCTTAAATGTAATAGGTTGCTGATAACTGCAGTGCATGTCCATGAAGTGATGAGCTGAAAACTGGCAAGAACTGTTTGATGGGATATGTAAAATCCTGGTGAGTTTTAGCCCACACACAGACACTTTAATTGTTACAAGCCTTTGCTATACCTGTCAGAAGGCTGGTTTCCTGCCAGGCAGTAGTTCTTGTGATAACTAAATTTTATCCTCTCCAAGATGATACAAGAGCATGAAGGCAACACACATTGCCAAAAGTACTGGAAATGGGAAAGCACTTTGGACAACACTGAGATGCCTCTGTGCTGCTGGCCAGGTAACAAATAGCAATACACAAAGACTTTGCAGTGGCGCTAATGTAATTTGCTGGAAAGTCCACAATTTCAGTTCAGAAACCCATGGAAGTTGCAATAAAAACCATGGCACAATGGCAGTGTGTGTGTTTTGTTTACAGCTTTTCTGCCTGGCTGTTCCACACCATTCAGACAGACAATGTTGCTGGAGTGCAAAGTAATGAGAGCTCTGCAGGGTGGTTTGTATCAGCTGAGCTCAAAGCCAGCAGCTCTGGGACAAGATCTGGCAACAAGTCACTCGTGTGGGTGTTGTGTGGGAGGTAGTGACGTGCTGATTGCTGATACCTAATGAATAATCAGACATCCCTCCTTCCTCACAGGGAGAGCTTGGGGCTCTCAGAAAGTTACCCTGTGGGGCCAGGTGGGTTTCCAGACAACAGACTGTCCTGGGCCATACACCAAAACTGTCCTATTGTGCTTTAAAAAACAGCCTGAAAAAAATGCCTTCCCAAAGTTTTGTCAGTCCCAGCTGGGACTGTGTTGACAGTGGGAGTGGGTTCTCTCCCCAGCCACACATTGTCACTCCCAGGCTCAGGCACAGCTGCTGGCCTAAAGTCAGTCAGAGCAGGTTGCTGAGCTGGTTATAAAAATGAAGATACAGGTGATCACTCGCATCTCCTCTGGGAGTCAGAAGGACCTGTATTCTTTGTGATAAAGGATATAAACTCCACATAGGCAAGAGTGAAGTCCCAAATCACATACACAGATTATCCACCTCTTTTGAGGGAGCCTGACCAAAACTACAGACTGTTCTCTGAATGTCTTCACTCTGAACGTCATTCTAACACCCATGCCTTACACACACTTTGCAGCCTAACTTGTCTCATGCAGGTATTCCCAGAGGACAGTCTGCAATGCCACTGCCAGCACTCACAAGCCAATGTTTTCAGATACATCTGACAGCGATCCCTAACTCATAAAGAAGTTAACAGTATTTGTTCATTCAGAAAGTTTAGGAGCTGCTGGTCTAAGATATTTTTATTGTCTGACTATAAAGAAGATATTCTGTATCAAAAAACACAAGAGTGTGTTAAATCCATAGCTGTGAAATCCTCTCCTAGATGGAAAACTGAAGTGTGCAACTGAAATTGGTTTATTTTTAAGGAAGTGCTGATGGTTTTAAAAATATATTGAATTCAAATGAGGAGAAGATGTTTGCCGTAAGCTGCAAATGGCTTGAAACAATAGCTCTGACAATGGCTCCCAGAACCATCCAGTGCTCCTGACCTGTTTAATTCAGAAACTTAAAAATGGTTATTTAAATGACAGTAGCGTTAGCTATTTATATTTTAGCAGAAAAAAAAAAATTTGTAAAAATACTAGAACCCAAATGGTTCTAATGTCGTCACTGATATTTAAATTTATCTTCTTTATACCTCTAGCCTCAATGGTTTGCATGTTCCAGTCACTGACTATAACCACAAACATCTGTTGTGTACTTAAAACAAGGGCAGAATCTGTATTAATTACATCTTAAATCAAAACAAGTACAACTTGTATTAATCCTTTTCAGATTTGTTTGGAATTGTTCTATTACTTTTGGAAATAAAAGAATACAAAATCCAATGTTCTTGATATTAGCAGTGAAGTCCACCTGGTTAAGCCTGCACACAGCATTCACATTTGTCTCAGTTCTCTCCTTTTCCAAAAGAAGAATCTGAACAATGATTTATACTTCCTGCCTCACAAAGGTGGAAAATTCTTACTTCTTGTTGCCATTTCATCTTTGTACTTATAATATACTGTTGACCTGTAATGTTCATCTCATTTTAAGGATTAGTTTGTGAATTGCACAGGAGCAGGACCGAGTTGGTTGTTTGTGTCATGCTTAACCCTGCAAGATCCATAGCACAGGTAAGGAATCAAGTAACTGAGACCTAGACCTCCGTCCATACATACGAAATATCATCTCTTAAATACTTGTATAACATAGCAGTTAGAGCCTAGGAAACAGCAGGATGATGGCTGCAGTACAAGCCTGTAGATAGAAACTCCTGCTTGTAACCTTTGCAACCTGTATGGGTAAGACAGAGAGAAAAAAGCAGTGAGATGGAGTGACATGAGACTCTAATGGTGGGTACAACACGTACCATGTGAAACATCAAGAAACTGAGAGACAAACCTCGGGCTTAGGTTGGGAAAAGCATCTGTTCATGCTTTAACAGAGCATTTATCCCAGAACAACAGAGAGCAGTGTGTGGCACATAGAAGATGCAGCTATTGAGGTGACAGAACACTAAACCAGTGTCCTTATGGATACACAGCACAGTGCACATGTGATACCTCGGCCAGCCGCTGTTGTACTCGTGTGCTTCGAGCTCAATTAATATGAATTTGAGTGAGTGAGTGAGTGAGTGAGGAACCTCTGTATTTTGTAATTGTGAAAGATGAAAGAGCTGCTTCAGGACTGGGAACACTGTACCTTATACACATCTTTATGCTAAAATAATCAGTAGCAGTAATTAGGGTTTCAGTCACCATTGGCAACATTTGTTCTTTTGAAGGGGATTTATGGGGACTTGTTTTGCTTCACTTTAGATTTAACATCTGGACATTTTGTAGCTGCTTTGAAAATGAAAGGAAATAAGATCAACGATCTTGTACAAAACCAAGAAAATGCAATTAAGTATCTAATACATATTGGCTTAGAATTATTCCAGAGTTTAAAACCAAGCTGCTGTTGTACAGTGAAATCAGAGAAGAGACTTGTTTGCCTGCAGTGTTTTGGGGTGGAGCTCAAAGCTTTCTGACACAAGTTCCCTTGGCACAGGCCTTTGATGTCCATATTTGACTCCGACTGGAACACACAGTGAACTTTACTCATTATCATTTTTAAACTACATTTGAATGGCCATTAATAAAATTACAATAAGTTTCATTGGTTTGTTTGGGTTTTTGTTTTTCCTTCTGATAAGATATAAATGGGGAGTACCTGCAGGATGGCTGAGCCATTCAGTGTTCTCTTTTCCCACTTTACATCCATTATCAATTTTCTTATTATTTTCATTTGTCTCTTTGCAATCAGTTTTTTGTGAATGTCCTTAAAGCCAAGTTGGCAGAGCTTGTTTTGGAATCTTATCCTGTACACAGGTTGCCGGTGTTCATAAGGTGTAAAGCCCTGTCCAAAGAGAGAGAATGTGAGGGATATTTGAGTGAGTAGCTGGGTTTTGGTCGGGCTGTTTGTTCTTGGCAGCTGCAGAGGTCTCACCCTGTTTAACTTCAGCTACATCTTGTACCTAAACCAAGACTGCAGAAAGGGCAAGATTTGTCTGACTGCTCCTGTTTGGATGGCGCTTGAATCACTTCACAGAAATACAGCAGCTAAAGAGATATTTTTTTAGAGGATTCAACCTGTTCCTAAAATGATTTTTCTTAAATAATTCCCCCCCTGGGTTGTTCTTACAGACCTTATGTAATGTTTGGGGTTTGTTTTAATCAGGCACTGCTTCGTGGGAAACAAATGAGTTTTTATTCCCCAGCATTTTAACTGAAATTGATAGCTGCACACACTGAAGTCACTGTAAACTGGACTGCACTACAGCTGGGCTACAGAAAATTAACAAAGCTGATCATGTCTCTAATGAGAGATAAATGGTTTCTATATAAGTCTGAGGTCTATAAAGTAACTGGGTTAATGTTGAGTTTGTGACTAAATGACAACCTCCACTTTGTAATTTCAGTCTTTTTAGTCTTTATTATGACATTTCTTGTTCTCTTGAGATGGATGAAAGTAAATAATCGAGTTTGTGGGTAATGAGCTTGCCAAACCCAAGGCACTGAGAAGTTCTGAAAGCTCCAGCAGTTGTTAATGCCTGTGGGCTCCTTGCCAACACGGTCAAAATAGTTTACCATAAAGTTTGGATCTGCTTGTGTTGCCATTTTCCCCCGTGAAACCAACTGGGTCATCATAACCCGGTATTAGGAATTCAAACTAGATCTGCTGCACATGACCGTTATTCCTGGGATCTTTGGCTGTAAAGCATCACAACAACAAAACATGAAGTCAGCTGGATGTGCTGTTTCTAAAACTCATTAATTCTTCTGCCTTGCTGGACCTCTCATTGAAAATGAGTGTGTAAGAACTTGGTATTCCTGTGAGATGCAGCATCCCTAGAGTGCTCTTAGATGCTGTGCTGTAAGGAGTAAAGCTACTGGCTATGTTAATTTTAAGTTATTTTAGAAAGAAAGGAAAATACACTCCTGCTTGGAAAATCAGGAATAAGATAGGACTAAATATCACTTTCTGATAAAGCACACAAACTGTAGCCTCCACCTCTAGCCCATGCTCCACACCTTTGGTTCTCAGCCTCGTAATTGAACGTGAAATCTGTAGGATTCCCCCCAGAAAGCTTTTCCTGCCACCTCTACAGGTGCTGGGGCTGTTCAGCAGCACCTGGCACTGCACTGACTTCAACCGCAGCCAAATCAAACAACCATCACCACCATCTTTACTGTCGAATTTTCAAATGCTACCCTCTGAAGCTCCTTGTGCCAAAGGAGGATAAATATACTGCCAGAGGGGAACAAAAATAATTGTCTTCAGAAGGAAGCACAACCACTGGAAAAGTTTTTTTTCAGGCAAAACCCAAAGCAATTGTTTTATGGCTTTATTTCCCTCCCCAACAGGTGATATCCAATAAACATTCACTGATAAATAAACACCAAAGAACATCAAAGAAAAAGGAGAGGTTTTCCTCCATACATGCAGTGGCTTCTGGAACTAAATGAAGAAAATTTTTATTAATAAAGTTAATTAATTAATAAAATATAACAAACAAAATAACAAGATGGCAGAATAATTTCTGCAGGGATAAGTGTGTAAATCATCCATGTATCATGATGTAAAATGGTAGCAGCTTGAAAATTTAAATGTGTATCGGCATTTGGGTTTCTCACTATTTGTAATTCGGTCAACATGCGCAATATGATGACAACTTTGTAAAAAAGAAGTGTAATTTTTATTACTTATTGTGAGGCCACACCTCAAGCTCTGTGTTCAGTTCAGGACTTCTTTTACAAGGACGTGAGGTGTCGGACCAAAGGGCAGCAGGGCTCCTTCAAGGACTGGGGAACCAGTCTGATGAGCAGCGGCTGAGGGAGCCGGGGGGCTCCAGGAGGCTCGGGGGGACCTCATCACTCCCTGACAGGAGGGTGTGGTGAGGTGGGGCCGGTCTCTTCTGCCCTGTCTGCAGAGAGAGGACCAGAGGAAACGGCCTTAAGATGCCACAGCAGAGATTCATATTTGGTATTAGAAAAAAAAAATTCAGTGTTAGGGTGGTCAGGTACTGGAATAGGCTGCACAGGGAGGCAGTGGAGTCACCGTCCCTGAAGGTGTTTAAGAGGGGTCTGGATCTGGCGCTGAGTGATGTGGTTTAGGATCACAGAACCGTCAAGGCTGGAAGAGACCTTCAAGATCATCAAATCCAGCCATCCACTCAGCGCTGGCACTGCAACCCCAAAACCACTAAACCACATCACCCAGCACTGCCACTGCACCTCCTGAACCAAAGCTGTGTTTAAGAGGCGTCTACATCTGGTGCTGTGATGTGGTTTAGGGGTTGTAGTGGCAGTGTTGGATGGACGGCTAGACTTGATGATGTCGAAGGTCTTCTTCCAGCGTTCACCGTTCTGTTCCGTTCCGTTCCGCCGGGCCCAGCGCGCCGTGAGGGACGGCGGGGCAGGGGGGGCGGAAGGGGGCACCGTGAGGGAGCGCGCGCGGGGCCGCCCCCCCTCCGCACGGGCCGCGCGCG
>VZSE01003592.1:166076-232759 GCA_013398275.1 Promerops cafer | reverse complement strand
GTCGGCCCCTGCAGCCCCGCGAGGGTCGCGGCACCCCGCAGTGTCCCCTCAGGGGTGCCCCGGGTGCCGGTACCGGCCCCCTGCCCCCTCCCCGGGCCGGCGGTGCCGCTCGCTCCGCCCGCCCCGGCCCGCGCCCTCCTTGCAGGGAGGATCCGCCCCCCCTTGTCTCCCGGTCCCGTTTCCCCCAAAATTTCATGGAATCGGGAGGGGGTCGCCCATCCGGCGTCCTCCCGCGCTCCCCCCGGTAGCCTCTCGGCTGGGGAGGGGTCGGGTGCCGGCGGTGCCGGCCGGGCCCCGCGGGGAGGTCGGGCGGTTCCTCCCTGTGCGATGCCGTCCTGCCCCGTCGATCGCCCGGGGAGGCGACGGCAGAGGTGCCGCTATCGGCCCATCTCCCGCTCCCCGTGGGAGGATGTAAACTTTCCTGGAGAGCCCTCAGCGCCGTCTGCCAGATCTCCCTGTCCGCGGGCTCTCTCTGTGTCATTTGTAGTCACCTGCTCTGCTCTCATTGTTTAGGCGTTCGAGGGTTTGCCCTTCTCCCCTCGCATCTGCTCCCTCTTCGGTGTCTTTTTGGGTTTTTTTAAGGAAGTTACATGGATAAATTCCCATCCTAGTTTTTATAGTGACTGTAGGATGCTGTGTGAATGTGTCTCTTGGATAAAAATTCTTATGGGGCCTGTGATTTGGGTTCTCAGCCACAGAACCCTACAGGATACTTTCCTTCTCCCCTTATTCACTCCCCCCTTCTCCAGAATAAACCTCCCAACGATGGGTGACCGACCTGGGAAACTGCAAAGCAGTTGTAAGCTTGTGACTCTGGTGTCTCCAGTGAGCATCTTGGAAAAATCAGCACAAATATTTTCTGTAGCTTTTCCTGAGAGACCAAACCACTTCAGCATTAGCAGTGGCATTTTCTGAAGCTTGTTTACTTCTCACAGGTTTTCCCTAGGTGTCCAAAATTTTCTTTGCAAACATAAATTTTAATTTTTTGAAATAGTTTGGGAATTGTACAGGTCACACAGCAAAACAAACTTTACAAGTGCAGCGTGTAGGTCACTGTCCTTTTTAGGAAATACAAGTGCGGTTTTTAACTCCTATCATCAGGCTCCTGAAACGTGTTTGGGCAATAAATAGAAATTAGAGTCCAGGCTACTTTCCATTCTTTGGTGCTGAACAGTGTCTCATGCACTGAGGGCATCCTGTGCCTGAGAGTCATTGAACTTGCACTTTTATATTCAGAAATCTGTTGTCTAGAGCTCAGTAAAGCAGCACAGAAGCTATAGAAGCATGTAAAACCTGCTGCTTTAAAGATAAAATAAAGATGCTGTGAGGGAAAGCACCACATTTAATACTTTAGTGCACATAAGAAATGTGAATGCAAATGAAGCCAAATTTTTTGGTGAAGAATGGTTGAGTGAATTTCTGCTTGTGTGATTCTAGGGTACATGTAACTTCTCATTTCTTAGATCAAGCCCATGGAAAATTGATCTGTATGGAATAATCTTGGTGTTTGTAGTATGTGTGTTCCATTTTGGTGGAGACAGTGAAAATCTCCCAGCCAGTGATTCCACAGTACGTCACTCCTTGTGATCCAGTCTGTGAGACTTTGACAAAGCTGACAAGCAAGATTCTGTCAACAGTAGATGTAATCACTATTTTTTGGTAGTGATTACAGTGATTTGTAGTGAAAATTCTTACTCATTTGTTAGCCTTTTAAACATGGAAAACCAAAATATTGAGCTGTTTTTAAGTTGCATTTTTTCTCATTCCAGTGAAATGTAGCTTGATACTTGGCAAACTAGATTAGTTGCTCTGGGTGATTTAACTTGAGAGATGAAAACAGAATTTTGAATACTTGCATTCAGAATTGTGGGGCTGTAGCTGCATAACTTGGTTCATCTTTCTCAGAAAATGTGTTTTGTTTCTTTTTTTAATGGACAGGATAAGTGCATTTTGACACAAAGAAAAGTGATCCAAGAGTAGTGTCTTTTCACATTTATGAGAAAGCAAATATAATTTATGGAGAGGTCTATAGATGTTTCTCATGCTCAGGTTTTTTTCTACACTCTTTTAAAATGTATAAGTAGGGTAAATGCCCAGTGTAACAAAAAAGCCCCAACAAATGCAGGGTTGGAAAGAAAACTTTTAGATACCCTTGTGAAATGCTTTCAGGGTAATTTAATCTGATGGTGAAAAGAATTTGAATTTCCTTTTTGGCCTGTTTGAGTTTTGAATAATTTTTCAAGTGTCAAATTATTTGTAATTGTGACGTATTTTAAAATATATTTTTTTATTATATTTTTTTAAAAACATCAGCATCCATATATTGAGTAAAAATTGGCATTATTTTTAACTTCACTGTGAGCCTTAAAAAATCTAATTATGCAGAAGTACTTGAGGAAGTCAGGCTGTGTCAGGTTCTGGTGCTGCTGCAGTGACGTGTCTGTAGTGCACTGGGAGGTGGAAAGCAGCGAGCTGTGAGAAGGTTCTTTATAATCTTGTGTCTTGGAAAGTTGTTTTTCCTATAAATTAAATATGATGAGAGCCACTTAAAAATTTTTATCTGTGCTATAAATTATGTCCCTTTTCTAAAATACAAACTTACTGCTTAAATTGAAGGGTAGCTCTGTTTTAGTAGTAATTCTTGTTCCTGAGAGTCAGTAGGACCTGTGCACATGTACAAGGAAATTCCTGATCTTCCTTTTAATAACTGGTATCATTCGTGTCAATATTTTAATAACATAATCTGAATATAAAATGAAACAGGTAGACCCAAATGATTCTGTGTGTATATACCACACTGTTTATACAAAACCAGAACTTTTTGCATTTTACATTATTTTGTTAGTATATTTCTAAGCGTCCCTGTGTGATTTATGTTGATCTATTGAATGTGAGATGTAAACAAGTTATCTTTGTGATATTACTTCCTGCTTGTCTTTTGTAGGTGTTTCTCTGCTCCCAAGTATTATTTAAGTTTTAAAAATTACCCACATTTTTATTTTTTAATATACATACATACATACATACATACATACATATCTATCTGTCTGCCTGTCTGTCTGTCTCTTCAGGAACCATTCTTTCTCCTCAGAAGGGATTACAGAATAGTCTTGTTTTATTTTTTCTTTAGAAGAATACAGTATAATAATTCTTTTGTGTTTAACACTTAAGGACTCCGTATTGCCACTGCAAAAGGGTGTGACTAGTTTATCCAGATTGGCACATTTTTTGTGCAAATCAGCAAGATCTGAAATCTTTGCATTCTTGTTCTGAGTGTGCGTCAGCGGCGTAAAGTGCTCGCAGTTAGAACAGAAAGCAAATGAAGCTGTTGGGAGAGCAAAGGCGAGGGGGACAGGACGGGCACCTTTTGAGGCAGGAGTTTTGCAGTAAACAGTGCAAGGCCAACAGTTGCAACCCGGTCTGTGAAAATCTCCTGAAGCAGGAGGCAGCAGGGGTGTCTGTCAGCAGGAGGACGCGCTGACGGAAACTTGAGGACGTTCCTTTGCTTTCGGTTAGAGGAGGAGTGAGTGATACCAGCATTATGAGCTTGTGACAGCACTGGGGAGCACCGGGTCTGCCTATGCAAATTCCAGAGACCAGCCGTGCATTTTCATGCAGATCTGTGCCATTGAAGCCCAGTCCAGATGTTTTGCGGCTCTGCTCTCTTATTTATGGCTGGATTTTACACTTTTTTCCAACACAAATATCAAACCCTACGGTGGCTTTTCTTAGCCGAGTCAAATGAAGAGAAAGGCTGAGGAGGATTTTCTTGCAGTTGTGGCAAATTCTGATAGTAAGGCTCAAATCTCCAAAGTAAAAAGCTCTAAGAAAGTCTATTTGAAGAAGATGATTTTTTTATTTCTTGGTAGATGTAGAAGCAGGTGAACACAAACTTCTTAATACTGGGCCAAGAACTTTGTACACTCATTGAGTGTTTTCACTTTTGCACGAGCTGTGTCTGCCTGAGCTGGGCACTGTGACCTCAGTGTTACATTTTAAAATGTGTTGTTGCTAGCACATAAAAATTTGTGATTCATAGTGAGTTTAATTTTAAATTACTTTTCTGAGCTGAGAACAGCAGCTCTCGTGCACTTACTGAAACCTGGTGTGGTACTGCCAAACTAACTGTGGGTCACAGAGAGGTTTCCACTGCAGCACCTTAGTCAGAGAGGTGTCTAAAATTTTGTTCTTAATGCTGTTTGAGTAGCCACAAGATAGCCCTGATAGCAAAAATGGTAACATTTTATCTCATCCCTACTCTTTACTCATCTGCCCTTAGACTTTGTGAGCCTTTACAGCCAAAACCTGTGCTCGAGGCTGTGCTGGACTCTGGGTTTTTCTTTGCTTCTGTTTTGAAGAAGTTCGGTAGCATGAATTTCATTGCATGTACATATATTTTTTTTTTTTCCTACAAATTCTTTTCCTGTAATAAATAACTCTAAAAATGAGTTGCAGTAACTTTTTGTCCCCAGTGATTCTCTTAGTGTATCTCCCACTTATTTATTTTCAATTTTCTGCTTTTGTATTAGCATCCAGAGTTTTATTTAATTCTTGAATTTCTTTTCATAAAGAAACTGCTTTCTCTTGCTGAAAAAATTTCATTAAAATTTGGCAAAATGCTGCCTCTGCCAGCCACTTGTTTATTTGGCTGTATTGAAGTAGCCTAAAGAAAAGGGACAAATCACTTCCAAGCATCCAATACTGTATTTATAAAGCTACGTTAATTTGCCTTTTGTTGATGTTAGCATGCTGATTGCAGGTCTTTTTCCCTGTAGCATTGAGAGGATTGCAGTGGCATTCTAAGGTCATTTAAAATCATGACAAGCTCAGTCGGACAGAAGAAAGTCTCCTCCAGACAAAGGAAGTGTGGGTTCTGTCGGTCGAATAAAGATAACGAATGTGGGCAGTTGCTGATGTCGGAGAACCAGAAGGTGGCGGCACATCACAAGTGTATGGTGAGTGACCGGGACTGGGATGGAGCCTGGAAAACGCTGAAAACGTGGAAAAGCCAACCAAATTTGAATTGACACACATGATTAACCACTGCAATTTGGTGGGTTTTATATCTATAAATTTCTCTATCACTTATACCTTTGAAAATTAAAATACAGGTTTTGTCTTTGCAATTTTAGCTTTTCTCATCCGCACTGGTTTCTTCACACACTGATAATGAGAGTCTTGGTGGATTCTCTATTGAAGATATTCAGAAAGAAATAAAGAGAGGCACAAAACTGGTAAGTCCTTATTTTGGATCTTGAAAATGGAAGACAATACTTTCATACCCTCCATAAAGTTTGCAAGGAAGTTGTTCAGTGTATTTAATCTATTTAATATTTTCTGTTAAATTTCTGAAAGAAACCCATATTCTAAGGTCCTGGGAAGGGTGTTATTGTGCCTTTACCAGTACTTGGATTTGCTGCCAAAATCCAGTTTTAACTACCAAATACACTTTTTGCTCCTTTTATATTGATTTAAAAATAATGCTTTGAATATCGAGGGCTTATGAGGTGTGTGGGTACAGCACAGCTGTAGCTTGTTTTGCAGCTCTACCAAATTAAAGAGTTTGAGCAGCAATGACTTTTTTTAAATTCCTGAGAAGCTAATTCATGAGGAATTTTTTTTATTATTATTTATTTAGAACTAGTTGTTTTCCATTTGGGGAAATGAGAAAGGCTCTTTATAAAATAATTTTAGCAGATGATCAGTTCACTACTCACATTAAAACCTTTCAGCTTGTTATATAAAGCACTCTATGTATTCAGCAGTTCTTGAACCACTAAGAGAAGTCCGAAGTATTATTGTAAAACTACAATTTTATAATAATAATCTACTGTTTCATCCACTGTTTCATTTGAATCTTTTCCAATCCAGGGAACTTCATTTGCTCTAATTAGCTGTAAGAAATAACTGTTCACAAGTCATTCAGGTTGGGATTAGGACTTTCCAAAGAACATGGTAGTAAATGAAACTGCTGATCATAAACAAACTTCTTAATTCTTGTGTCTCTTAAAGGGTTTTAAAGGTTTTTTCTTTTTATGTCTTTGGTGGTTTCTCTTTCTGCTTCTGAACCTTTATGTTCCTTCTATTGCAATGACTCCATTCTTGTAGCTCACCAGCTATGTGTACTAGGCACTTTGTTCAGGTTTTTGTAGAAAACATGGATCTGGTCAATCTAATGGATTCATAGTCCTGAGTTGTTTCCTCTTTGGAGAAAATGTGCAAGATAATTTCAGATCTTAACTTAGGTGCCGTGTCTCTGCAGCTGGCAGAGAGCTGCAGCTCTGAGTCACTCTCTGGAGGAACTTGTCTTTCTCCATTGGCCTGTAGAAGGTTTGAAGGTACAGGTTCATCATCAGCCCAGGTCCCTTCTCAGGTCTGCTTGCTGGTCTAGCCTGGTCCATTCTGGGGGAACACGTTCAGCAAAAAACCTCAGTGCACTGGGTTAGGGGAATATATTGATGGCTTGGGCTCAGTTTGTCCTCCCTCAGAAGGTGCTGCTGGCCAGGAGGGCTGTGACAATGGGGACCTCATTACCAGAGTGACAGTGACAGAATGTAGAGACTTTCTGATGGTAATAGATCTGCCTGAGAAAAGGTGGTAGGTTCAAACCTCGGTAGGCCAGTCACGAAAGCTTATGAACTCTAAATATTTGGAAGTACAAGTCACTGATATCTTAATTATTTTAATTATCTGTATTATTTCTAGTATCTGTGAATGGAAAGGTTTGGGGTTTTTTTGAAGAATGTACCTAATTTGCAGCTTATCAAACTTTTTATATACCCAATATAACTTGAGTTAGTGACCATTTGGACAGCAGGCACGTGCCAATGGAATAAGTATTTTATTACTTACTAGAAACATGGATAAAATGTGTGTTTGCTCTGTTTTACAGGCACATCATGGTGTTCATAAAAAGAAAGTTTTCTTTTATTCATTTCTGGCTTTCAAAAAAACTGAGGTTCTGACTAAACTTGATTGCCTGGATATATAAGCCTTTTCTAAAGGACTTTGATCAACATTTATTATATATGAAACCATAATGTGTAACAGATTTGTGAGATTAAATGCCCATACAAATTAGATAACAACTAGGCAACAGTATATAACTGTACCATTTCAGAGCTTGCAGGGGAGTAAATGGAGATGATCCAAGGCTTTGACATTTTTACTGTTCAGTTGACTTCATTAAAATTGAAAAACAGGCTGGAGGTATATTTGGTAACTTTGGTGGTATTTTTTTTTGGCATATTTGAGAGTAGCAAGGAGAACTTGACTAAAGGAGTGCAGTGGAGAAAAAAATGNATATATATATATGTAGGGAATATCCTACGTTGCATACTTAAATTTGGAATGGTTTGTAACCTTTTGGGGGTGTGGGCAATATGCAGGATACAAAGAAAAAGCTCCAGTTGTTTTGGGCAGTGAGTTTAATGGGAAATCCTGAGATTTGGGGGAATATTAAGTCAGTAGAGAACAGGGAAGAGAAGAATTTTGTGATACTGTTAATTACTTCCTTTCCTACCACAGTATAAGAGGGACCATGAGCAATTTAGAAGGCAGATAGCTGCTGTTATCTATGTGTCTGATACAAGAAGAATTAATTGATGGGAAAAAAGAGTAAAGCAACAGCCTCGCTTTTAATCTTTTTTGCAATATAAGTATAAAGAGCAAAATTTAGTTTAGCTGAAATAAATTACTTGTGCTTACCAAATATTTCACTAAATTCAATGTTTTGGAAAGGACTTTAGGACATAACTGTAGAAAAAAAGTAAAGTTAGCTGCTGATGCTGAGGTAAATTTGCAGGTCATCAGTATTTCTGACTGCAGGATTCATTCTCAAGTGGGTGTCATTTTTTTTCCACTTGCCTTTATAACATAATTCAGAATTAAACAGGTACAGTTATGATTTTAACTTTCTGAAATGGTTGGTACAAAAAGACTGTCCTTATGAGAGGGATATTCAGGTGAACAGCTGTGTCATTTTCATCAGATACATTCCACAAAAATAAATTACTTATTTTCTTCATTGAGTTGATAATGGTGGTTGAGTTGATAATGCATCTGATGGTTATTGCACTGTTGCACATTTGTAACAAATTTCTTAATTTTAAAATAAATTATGCAAAACACCTGGGAGCAGGAAGAGTAATACCAAGTGCATAAATCCATTTGTTTTGTAACCAGGGGTGGTAAATATATTATTTTTGAACTCAGAAGTACTGAACAAAGAGTACCATGAATTGTGCTTTCTTTTCCTTTCCAGATGTGCTCTTTATGCCACTGTCCTGGAGCAACCATTGGCTGTGATGTGAAAACATGTCACAAGACATATCACTACTACTGTGCTTTGCATGATAAAGCTCAGATAAGAGAGAAACCTTCACAAGGCATTTACATGTAACTATTATTTATTTGTTATTTTTATTTTTTCATTTGTATTTTACATTCTTTGTTTAAAAAACAAACAACAAAGCAAAACAAAACCCCACTTTGGAATCTAAACAAAACTGTTGCAAAAATTCTAATTATGATTGTGGCATTCAAAATAGTGATGTGCTAGAAAAGCATATTTTCACTGCAAGATTTGTGTATCAGTGAGTCTTACAAGTGGGAGAAAAATGTACTGGCATTTAAATTTAAAAGATGAGTAAATAATCTGTGATTCGTGACTGACTTGACAGTTTTCAACTACTTTGTTTATAGGATTTTATGTCGAAAACACAAGAAAACTACGCATAACTCTGAAGGTAAAATTATTCAATATAAATTTTTCCCATTGTAGAAAGATACTTGGTTAAATTTAATTTTTCTGGAGGATATAAATGTTTTCAGTAAAAATTAGAACTACATATTTTTGAGAAACAATGAGTTTGGAAGCCCATCTGATTTCTGTATTTTCTCTAAAAATTATTGGTTGAGGTGGAGAGAAACCCCAACCATAAATTTTAGGATGTTCAAAAGATATGATGCTCCATAAAACCAAAGTTTGGGTAGAAGTTATGCATTCCCTTCTTGGAAGAAGCTAGCTTATATTTGTAGTTAAGTATTCACCATATTAACATCTGAAATATTTTGTCAGGTAACAACTGATTTTTGCTACTGCTAATGTTCCTAAATATTCATTATTTTCGGGACTAGTAAATAGAGTTTAAGTCTTGAAAAAAGAATCACCCAATGGTAAATGAAAAGGGTTGTGATGAGTTCACTTACAGATAGGTTTCTGAATCATACTGATTAAAAAAAAAAAAAGTTTTATGGATCTATTCATGAAAGCTGTGTAGCTTTGCAGAAAAGAATAGTGAAATGCCACAAATGTAGATATATTGTGTGGTCTGTTAAAATTCCAAACTAGTTGTGCTATCATGTATTTATTAAGGTCTTTTTCTTTTTTTCTACTGTATCTGAATTTGTGTAAGCCAACAGTTGGTAGTTTACTTCTTCATTGTTTTCAGCTGATATGTCATCAGATTTAACTAATGAGGAGTATACAACTGTTTAGTGAAGATTAAACTTCATAAATTACTTTGGTCTCTATGCCAAATGTATTTTTAAGATAATATATTGCTTTTTAGGCTACAGCTAGTAGACTTATTAATGGTTAAGGTTTGGATGCTATTTCAGTGTTCAGAAAGATTCTGAAGGCAGCAGAAAATACCAAAGAAAATTGATTTTTTCTTTTTTAGTCTATTTACATAGTTATTGTTGTGTGCCTATATATAAAACTCTAATTTTACTGTTACTGGGTTTAAACAAGAAAAATATATGTTACAACTAGTTCTCCAAAGAGAAGGGGCCACGTTATCTTGTAGTTTGGCACTCTGTTTGTTTATTTTGGGGGTTGCTTTGTGTGTTAGCAGATACCGAATATGAAAGACATTTTCATTTGAGAGAGATTAATCTCTTTAACTGATATTTTAAAATAATCTTTTATACTTACTCACAAATGTTCCAGTGTTTGACATGTGTTTAAAAATGCCTCAAATTCTGCATGGAGCTCAAAACCAATGGATTACTTTTTCTGCTTGGGATTCCTTGCAGGATTTGAACTTGTGCTTTTCTTTAAGAGTTTTCAGAAACCATTATCTCCAATTTTACAGTGTCGTTTTCTAACAGCAAACGCTTTTAAATTCTATATAGATATAATAGGAAAATTAGGGTTTTTTAAATTAAATGTTGATGATGGTAGTTTATTGAAACATTAATCTAGACTCATTTAAAGACTCTCTTAGACTGAGGATAGGAGAGAAGAAATACACAATGTCACTCAGAGCAACTGAGGTCAAAGAAACCAATAGTATATTATTTAGTACTTTGCACACTTTATTTGTTTAAAATATTTTCTTCTGTCATGCTTTACACGTCTAGAAATAGCTTTGCACTTCTAGAACTATATGGACTTATATTTCACATTCCTGTTTTCAGTTCTTTATTTAATATTTCATTGAAATTCCACCCAGTACTCTTTCCCAAAGAATGTTTTCTTTTTAGTCCATACAGTTTTGGAAACTTTACCCATAAAATAATTTCTGTTTACAGTTGTGGCTTTGATAACACCGGAAGCTGGGGCTCTTTTGTGATAGACCTCCTTTAAATCAAAGAAAGTAGAAATACATATTGCATGTGCCTGATACAATGCTATACATAATTTCCATAGCAATGGTATTTTGCTACAATGAACACTAATTAACTTTAGCAGACAGAAATTACAGGGTGGTTTTCAGATTTTCAGAATGGACTTAGGAGGTTTTTTTCCCTTAACACTTAAAAGCTGAAGTTTGCTCAGTGAAATGACAGCTGGAAGGTGTTGGATGGTGAGATTAAGCTTTATATATGTCTTTTGTTTGTTTCTTGATGAAAATGTGAATGTCAAGGAGGCATTTAAATGTGAAAGAATGGTAGTGTGTGAAACCAGATAAAGGACGTGGCAGAGAAGAGTGACTAGGCAGGGAAACTAGATGTTAACATAGTAGATATAAAAAAAAAATTTGTTTTAGTTTCATTTTCAAAAATCTTTGCTTAGCAGTGTTTTCCTAACAGAACAGTTAAAGCTTATCTGTGGTTCTGTCACCCAGTGTGGGTGCATGGAACCATCAGTCATTTTTAGTGGAAACTTAACTCCTCCTTCTCTGGGTTGCTTTTTGGTTGGGGATTTTTTATTATTATTAATTCGTTGCTGTTTTTTTCCTTGGTCAGTTTAGAACATCTGTGGTTGGTTCTTTGTATCCAGATTTAATTGTTCCGGTCCACGTATTTTTGTTCTGTCACTTATGTTAGTAGATGTTCAAAGAGTTTTTAGGAGTGTTTGGTTTGTCCAGAACAGTTTATTTTCTGTAGGCAGCACTGCTGCATAACAGTGAGATTTTTCCTTCCCTTCCCTAGAAAATGGATGCTTCTGGGGGCATACTTGCCCAAGTCCGAGATCTGGCTCATATACTTTTGTTAGAAGTTCTAGTTTAAAAAGACTGTCTGTTAAACACTTAACAACAGTTAAAGAAAATCTCTTGAGGCTGCATGGAAATGTTGATGAAGGACCTATGTTGGAATTAAGTTACCTGCTAAGACTTAATAAAAAGGACCTCATAGATGTTTTTTATCGCTGTTATGAAATTCAGGTGGTGTGGGGATTCATCAGACTTGGTATCTACTCATCAAGACAAAATTAATGAGTGATGGGAATTAATTTTTCTTCACATGACAACACTTGATGAAGTATCTTCTGCTTTCTTATAAAAATGTGAAACATGGCAGCAGAGTACTGTGCTCTTAAATTCATAATCTGTTTCAACAGATTGTTGGGTTTATCTAATTTATCTATATGGCCTAGCATTTAGGTGACATAGAATAGGAAAATTGTATTTCTCCTATATTTCCTTTGTGTAATTCAGAGTGATTTTTCTGTGCTTTGTTCCCATTAACTGGAAAAAGGACATCTAGGTTTATGCCTTGTTGGTTACAAATTTAACAAAATAACCGAACTTCAAGTAACACCTTCATTCATTATTTTAGGCAAGCTGTCTAAGTTTTCAGTACCTAATAGGTTACAGGAATTGGTGCCAGTGCTTTCAAATGATCACAGCTAACCATTAATTGAATTACTGTTCAGTTTGATACAATTGCATTTATTCTTTTTGAAGAATGAAGTATTGTTGAACTAATGTTTTGGAACTGTTTGTTGGAGTCTATTCCAGTGTACTGGAAATAATTGTTGAAAAATGAAAAAATTGGCCTCTCTCAGTTCCCTGCAGGTGGGGCTGCCCTGGCTCATGTGTTGAATTTAAAACAAATTCAGCTGATGAGGAATAGTTTAATACAAACTAAGATAAGAATGTAATTTCATCTGTTACACAGTGGTAAGACAAAGACTAACAAAGAGCTGTGTGACTTCTCTTGTAAATGTTTAAAGCAGATGCTTGAGAACTGTGGGGTCAGAAAATAAAATGTTTGTAATTTCTGTTGTAGCTGTGCTCAAAGCCTCAGGGAATTATGTTTTCACAGTGGAAATAAGGACATTCCCTCTCTTAGCATCCTTTTCACGTCATTCTAAAGATCAGACATGGAATCTGTGCTTCTCACACTGCTCAGTAAGTTGAGTCAGGATGATATTTCTGAGACCTATTTAGAGACACTGCAATCTATGGTGCACTGAGTACTTTCCCAAAGTGCTGTGAAAACCAGAGACCGGCAGGAGAAACATCCGCAACTTTTTGGGTTCTAGTTAGGTAACATTGTGATTCATCTTTGGAGTCTTCCAGCACTGTTTGTTCCCTGTTGCATTTCTGTAGCACTGGTCCTAGCACAGGTTTGCCTCATGTTGTTTGCAGTAAGAGTCAGGTGTAAATGTTTCTGTAATGTTGCAGTTTGGGGTCCTTCTAATTTTGATGGTGAGCAAATCCTCCGGGGCTCTGCTAACTCAGCCTGCTTGGTGTCTGTCTCCCGGAGAATGCTCTGGGTGTGGCATCAAATGCCTTCGTGGTGTTCCCACAGAAACAGTTGGTCCAGGTAGTGAATTAGCAGTGTCCCATTACAGACTAATGAGGGTTTGTGCAGAAGCATCACACCAGGGTTTTCTTATGGAAAACCACATGGCTATTGGAAAGGGAGAAATGTAAAAGTCATGTGGTGAATGGTTTGTCCTGTCTGAGTAGCTGTCCTGCAGTGTTCTAATTCTCCTTCCCATCTAGGCAAGGTGTTACACAGAGAGCCTTGAGCTGCTCAACAAATTCATCAGGTCATAAGCTTTGTGATTGTGCAGATAAGCCAAGTGCATCATCTGTCTTTGCCAGTGTTTCTTTGCTTGAAAATGCATTTAAATTGTGTGGTTAGTAAGGACTATTTTCTTATTTTTCTATGTTAAATGTACTTAATTAAAGAAATAATCTCAAGAACCTCCTAACAAATAACTTTTGGACGAGAGTCATCAGTTCACTGAAGTATCTGGGGCTTTTGGAAAACATATTAGTGGCAGGACCTAAGGGGTAATTTAATTTTTTCCTCTCCGTTCTTACTTTAATTTAGGTGTTTTTAATGTGACTTCTTCTTTTTCCATTGAAAAAGATCACGCAAAAAATATATTCAGCATTTTGGTCGTTAATTTCACATCATGTGCTGATAAAAACAACTATGGTTTCATGATTACCTGATTTTGTATTTGATTGCAAGGGGGTTTATGCAAATCCCTGATTCTTATTATTGCTTATAGATGCATCCACATTTTTAGTATTAACTACTGGGCCAATACGGCTCTTTTTGGGGTTTTTTTATGTTTCTTTCCAATTTAAAACAATGATGTTGACTCATATGGTTTAGTTGGTTTCAGCCGTAGTTTTAAGGAGATTTTACTCTAGCACACTGAAGTACTCTTTTCTTTCTGTTATATTCCATTTCTCTTCTAAAAATCTAATAAGATTGATTTTGTTCCTTGAATTTTTAGTTTCTCTTTTATCCCAAATGTACTGTAAAACTTAACCTGCATATGTGTGATTTCAGATTTATACAGCAGCATAACTCAGCCACTTCAACATTCTGTGCTTTGGCTTCTTTTCATGTCCAGTCCTACTTGCAAATATATTTTGCCAGTAGTTTTGGATTTTATCTTCTTACAAACTCAGCCTCCTTTGTTTCTGGCTCTCTTACTCTGTTGTTTAAGGTAATGTAGGATGTCAATAGAGCAGTATTTATTATACACATCCCCTTTTTACTTGTTCTTTCACAACCTTTAGATCACTTAATTCTTTATTACTGTGCTTTAACCTCGCTTTTGGAAAGGGGTGATTCCATGTGTATTTCAAGCTTATGCAGTATGGATCAGTGATATCTCAACCTCTTCTCTGCCAAGCCTTATTTTAAACAGCAAAACATCTTGATCCTTTTTCCTTCTAGTCATGATCAAAGGAGAATTTTTAGATTTCTCTCTGAAGCTGAATCTCCCTGTTAACAGTTGATGTAATGCAGCATTTTGCCAGGCTTCCTTCTGTGGTACTTTGTACTGCTCATGGATTTCTAAAATGCAAATTAGGGGCTCATTGCTACTCATCTGAATTTACAATATCATATTCCTAGGTGCTTTTTAAAATGTAGATTGTTTCCTCTTGATTTCTGCCCTTACCCTCCCCTTCTCCGGCCATGTTGTGTATTGGGCTCTTTCCAGATCTAGCATTTAGGGACTTCTGAGGGAAGCTCCTAGAAACCTCCTTGGAACACTTTAGATAAAGTTATATTGACAGAATTGTCATGATTTTAATAATCAATGCAGTAATGGAATATGGGATGGGGGGTAGTTGAAGAGGGAATTCTAGGGATTCTAGGGAATCTCAGGGGATTCAGAGGATGGGTGATATCCATGATAAAACATCACCTGGTCAGGGAGGAGTTGAACAACTTTTTGTGTTTTCCTTAGTTCAAGCTGACATGAGAAGTTGGAAA
Source organism: Promerops cafer (assembly GCA_013398275.1). Taxonomy (NCBI): domain Eukaryota; kingdom Metazoa; phylum Chordata; class Aves; order Passeriformes; family Nectariniidae; genus Promerops; species Promerops cafer. Next base: position 217,837 of record VZSE01003592.1, on the reverse strand, counting down.
CACCCAACCATCAGATGCCAGGGACACAGGGTAAGCTGGCAGTGGGCTTGAGGGGAGGGATAGGGCACCCACCAAGCTGTAAATTAAACATGAAGACCATCCAGGGCAGATGTGTTTGACAGCTGGTTACGGCTTCCCTGTTCTGGTCTGTGAGTTCAAGGTGCTGTAAAAACGAGAGGAGCTTTAATGTTTTGAGGTATCAGTCTTGAAGGACAGATGTGGTAGAGCAGATCCTCACATCTTGAGGTGCTGTTACTCTATAGGTCCACGTCACTTGAAGTAGGAGACGTAAATCTTCAAGGAATTGTATTTTAGTGAAGGGGGGTCATGTAGCATCTGGCTTTTAATGATGTCTGAACTTCTCTCAAAGTCGTAGTTTTGAGCACAGAAGAGGGGTTCTCCTTTAAGGAAAGCTGTGCATTCTTCATGGTATTTTATATTACACTGAAACTATCTTTTAAAAATACAGCATTTTTAATTTTCAAATCTTAAATATGCTAATAATCATAGAGCAAAAAATAGCACTTAAGAACTTATTCTATTAAGAGATTGACACTTATAAGAAATTGGTTTTCATAAGGTGTGCTTGGTTTTTAGCAATTATAACTTCTAGTTTTGTAAGTGGGACTAAAGAGTTCAGAACATGCTTTAATGTTATTCTAGAAAATAAGGGTGGACTGAGGTGGAAAGTATTTTGGCTGACAAAATTGACAAGGAGCTTTGGAGAAAATAAGGAATGGCAGTGAATGGATGATGTTTTGCTTCATCAAAAACATCAGTAGGGAAGTCCATTGAATTATTTTGGAAGGAATATTTTGAACTTCTTATTGATGTCATTTAAAGGGTCATGGATTCAATAGTCACATTTTTGTAAGACTATTTTTCTAGAATAACTGTCTATGATTTCTGTAAATGTAAAAATAGAGACAAATGTTCACAAATTTCTTTGAATAATCAGTGGAGAGTTCATATGATGAACAAGATAGAATTCTTTTTGAAAGAGGTTTTCAGATTGTAATAAAATTTGCTATATGCAGTCTAAGAGGTCAATATCTAAATTGCATAATCTTGCTTGTGGAATTTAGCAAATGGTTACAAATGAAAAATAATGTTAGGAAATACTGAGAAGAAAATGTAAAATGTATTGTTTCATAACATAATCTGTGTCATCATGTATTTAGTTTTTTCAGACTGAAATAAATGGTGCCCTTGACATGTAATTAGAAAAGAGTAGTTTATATATAAAAGTATAGGGATGTTGTAGACAGACTGATGTGTTTTAGTAGCAACTTGGGCAAATCTGTATATACCTGAATAATCTGTAAGTCTAAGCCAAAATAATTTGCAGATCAGTATAAATTTCAGTATAACTTGTTGTGATGCATTTGGATGAGTTTTCTGTCCTTCCTTAATAACTGAGCAGAAGCTGTAGCTTTCTTGGGGATTAGTGACACAATACAATAGATGGAGCTGAACAGGATGTACTTGTGTGCCAGGCTGGGCCAGGGCTTCAGTTGTCTTCTGCTCCCACTTGGTGGCTGTGGAATATGTTCAGCACTTTGATTTCAAGTTTTGTGCAGTTGAGTCACTGTTATCATGAGATAGAAATGTGATCTGATTTTTATGTGATAATGGGTAAAAAAGACGAGTGCTGGCAAGGCAGCATTTAGTCTCCAACTAAGATGTCCTGTCTGGATACTAGAACAATATGGCAATATCCATCAAGTGAATGTTCCAAGTCTTCTGATTACCATTTCCTTCTGTTTGGGGACTCATACTGATGTTTGTCTTCTGGATTGTGAGAAGAAAAGTCCTTCAGCAGGGTCTGTGCTTGTTCTTTAAACAAGTCTGCTGAAATATGTTTGTGGTTCGAGCAGGGGTGGGTGCTACGTATTAAAGGAAGAAAGGAGGATGCTCCTGTGAGTAGGAAAGTTGTTAGTGACTGAATAGAGCTGGTTCTTAAATGTAGTTATCAGATACAATTTAACTAGATCATATTGGAAGCAGTCTTAATCTTGCAGAATTTATCTGTATCCTCTGTAGAGCTGTGAGTTGTGCAAAGGACAGTATGCCCAAAGGCTGGGCTCAGCTCTGTGCAGCATTCACAGCTCAGCTGACATTTGCAAAGGAACTTGTCAGGCCTCTTCGGTATGTCTGTATTAAAAAATGTGTTCTTATATTCTTAATGGTCTTAATGTAAATACTTGATATGGGATGTTGTTGGTGGGGATGATTTCCTCTAAACTGGAGGCTGCTTTTAGCTGCAGATCTAAAAATATTCTGTAATGACATAAAATTGTAGATTTGTTTCACTGGAGGCAAAATACTTTTCAGTTTTAAAGCTTAATGTTATAATCCAATGGATGAATTTTTTTCTTAAGTCAACAGGCATCAATTAATAAAGCAAGGAGAGAGGTATTATTTGGGTACACTGGCATAGTATGAAGGGCAATTTGCATTGGAGTTATGCATCTTAAAATAATAAAGTATTAGCATATTTCATGGGTGAAAACACTTTCCAGTTTCAGTGTAGATTAAATGAACGTTATTTTCAGTGAAGATGAAGATGTGTATCTAAGGACACATTTTAGGTCTGAAAGTATGAGTTGTAAGAAACACTAAACTTTCTTATGTTACAAAGATGCAAAGCTGTGACATATAAAAAGTAATGTTTTCAGGATCTGCAGTTGCATGTGTGTAATGAATGGGGAAAAGGTGCTATTTTTTATTTCTGACCAAAATTCAGAAAATACAAGTTGTGGTTTTTCTTGTCTAGTGTTGGTGGGTTGTGGGGGGTTTTTTTTGGTTTTTTTTTTTTTTTTTTGTTTGGATTTTTTTCTTAGGGTTTTTTTTTTATAAAATTGTGGGGAGTCTTATTTAATGATGTTTTCTGACTTCTAAAGCAGATTTAGAAGAAAATATCAATGAACATGAATTGGAACCTTCACCTCCCAAAGGAAAAAGGAGGGGTCGTAAGGGAAAGCCAAGAAAAACAAATTTAAAAGGGCAATCAGAAGACACTAGATCTACGTCCTCACATGGCACAGATGAAATAGAAAGCAGTTCCTATGTAAGCAGTAAATATGCTAAACTTCTTAGAAGACAGAATTGCATATTTCTTCTCTGAAATATAAGTTTTATTAAAATTTGCATTTGTCTGAGCCTCCAGCTGGTGGCCACAGGCTTTTAAAATTGCAACCTTATTTGTATCCCAGCAGTATATTTTAGTAAAATGTTTTTCTTTCAGAGAGACAGGTCTCCCCACAGAAGCAGCCCCAGTGATACAAAACCTAAATGTGGATTCTGTCATGCAGGTGAAGAAGAAAATGAAGCTAGAGGAAAGCTTCATATATTTAATGCCAAAAAGGCTGCAGCACACTATAAGTGCATGGTGAGTAACAGTATAGCTGTTAACCAGTCTATTCTGTGAATTTGGTCTGAATTGCTATTTTGGATTTTAATACAGTACCCTCACATGTAATTATGCTGAGTATTGTCTGTATGCTGACGATCTTAAGCACTGAAGTGTTGCAAAGTGAGCAATTCATTTATTTTCACTGCAGGCAATATGAATAAAAGTTGGCTTCATGCTAAGAGATGGAATTAGCTCAGGGAGACGCTTTTGCTTATTAAAAATGCTCCCTTAGTGTCTAAATGCATATGAAGTATTTAAAAAGGAAAACAGAAAACAGTTTTAACTAAAAGAATCCTTTCCAAGAATAAAACAGCTTCACAGGCATTGAGGCACAATCTGAGAAGAATCCATGAACTTCGTTAATTTTCTGACCTGTGGATTCAGGCTGTGTGACTTGAGTGTGGGATGTGGAGGTTCTAGAAAGCTCTTGCTGTTAGATGATCACATTCATAGAGCTGTCAGCCTGAACGGGATCTAATTGCAGAGAACATGAGCAGACAGTGCCATCTTTCATACCACTCGTTCTGTGAGTGAGGTGGGGCTTTGGGTAACAAACTTCACTGGTTCATGTTGTACCTCAAAATGAGTAAATAGTCCAGGCAATCTGTGGAGTTACTCATTGACTTTCTGTACCCAGCCTCACTAAACAGAGAGCTGGTGTGTGCCAGCAGCTTCGAGTCTTACTCTAGAAAAGCTCTGTTACTTTGTCTACCTGAACTTCAGCTTTAAGGCAGTTAAAGCTGAATATACCAGGATGATGATGGAAGGGATGGTACTTCTGTTCTTCATTTTCATCCCTCAGGACTTCACAGCTATATTGACATCAGGGTTAAACCTGAATTACATATATGTCACAGGAAAGGAAATGGAATATTCCTAAGAAGTTGAGTAGTGTAATTGATAATATTGCCCATTTGCTACTTTGTTTTCATCCTATCATTATTTCTCATCTGCTCCTCTGTCCTTTAAAATACATTTCTCCAAGGCAACAACAACTAATTAAAGCAGTCAGGTGGGGATCAGAAGGAATCCTTTTAATTGCTCAGCATAAGGTTTTTGCTAGTTTGTTGGTAAAGCACATGCTGTCTGAGATCACAAAACAGGATGTTCAGTGCTCAGTTATTCCTGTAAAGAAAAAATTTCCGATAATCTTGGTGACCTGACATCACTTTGACTTGCTTGTTTTACAGTTGTTCTCTTCTGGCACTGTCCAGCTAACAACAACTTCAAGGGCAGAATTTGGTGATTTTGATATCAAAACTGTACTTCAAGAAATCAAGAGAGGAAAAAGAATGGTATGTACCTGCAGAATGTGGTGAAAGTGTTAGTGATTCTGCTGAGGTCTGTATAGCTCTGCCTCCTTCCTTTTATGGAGCAATCGTTTGTATCTCTTTCTAAACACAAAATTAAAATATATTGTTACTTGTGGGAAGGGCAGCCAGATAGGAATCACCTTAATATTAGTGGTGTTTGGGCTTGTGGTATTTGGGATTCTTTATTACAATGTACATAATTGTTATTATCATAGAATCATATGATTCATATTAGCCATGCTGTACCTATAAGAGAGTAACAGCTTTGGACCTGTGTTACTAAAAACACACTATGTGAAGCTGCACATAAAATTAGAGAATATGCAGTTCTTGCAGTGAATATATTCTCTAACATTGGAAACAAACCAGTGTTTCCAACTGTTTTGGTGTTTTAGTAGAAGAACATACTAAGATCTCAGAGATGGAGATGCTGGTTAGATATCATGCTATATTTTATTAAAACTCAGGATGTTTTTAAAGTGCTATGAAATTTATAGAGAATCAGAGAGAGAATAAAAACTAGCAATATTGTTCCTTGAGAAAAATAATTTAGGACTCTTTATATATTAGCATACTAACTTCAGAAGCAATAAAATGACCTTGGAAATGCAATAACATGTTCTGCAATCATGTAGCAATTTTCTGTGCAACAGACAGGTCAATCCTAGTGTTCATATTTTAGTGGGTTGATATCTTACAGTTTCTGGTTTACCATGTCTTTGATTAACTTTTCATTGGAAGGATGATCTGCCAGAGGAATTACTCTGTTCCAAAATGTTAGCCATAAGAATGAGGAACACTAAACTCAATTAAACACTAAGAGACAAAAGACTGAGATGCTGAACATTGCTGTTCTCTTCTTTCCCCTGCACAGAAATGCACACTCTGCAGCCAGCCTGGTGCTACTATTGGGTGTGAAATCAAAGCCTGCATAAAAACATACCATTACCACTGTGGAGTAGAAGACAAAGCTAAATACATTGAGAACATGTCACGAGGAATTTATAAGTAAGGACCTATGTAATTGTTGAATCTATTACAAAAGTAAAGATATTTCATGACACTTTTTCTACCTAACTTGGCTAGTCAATATGTTCTTAAAAAAGAGGATATAATTTAACTTAAAATTATATCTTTAAGTAGTCGTTGACTTTACAAAACATTTCAGTTACTCTGCTAATTTTAAATTTCTGTAGTGTTGTAAAGAGGAGAAATGAGAAAATTACTTGACTTGTATTATATTTTCCTTCTCCAGTAATCTATAATTTAGATCAAGAAACTTGATGTCATGATTCCTCCATATTGATGTTTGTAGCTCCCTTCAGGGGCTTTTTGGACCCCACAACTTTCCATCCTTCCTGGAGAGCTGTGGCTTGGCTGCAGCTGAGCTGCCGTGCTGTGCCCACGAGAGGGCATTCGCCAAGCAGCGCAGTGGCAGTTCTGCAAAACTGGGAGTGGTCACAGTTCTGCAAAACTGGGAGTGGTCACAGTTCTGCAAAACTGGGAGTGGTCACAGTTTTGTTGGCTGCTCTTGAGCCTTGTTTTCCTTCGTAGTTTAACTGATACTTGACTGAAAGCTGTGAATGACTTAAGAGTTTGCAACTGACTTGTAGCAGATCTCGAAAATAATTGAGAGATAAGTTGAGTTTTGATGGGTATTTTCAGTGTAAATCCTCACTGTTCCTTTTATTGTGCCAGACTCTATTGTAAAAACCATAGTGGAAATGATGAAAGAGATGAAGAGGATGAAGAAAGAGAAAGCAAAAGCCGTGGCAAATCAGGCACTGACCATAATGACATTCCTCAGCAGCAGCTCAATGGAAACTAGGTATGGAAGTTACTCCTGACAGATCTGTTACCAAGACTGAAACGCAATATACAATTAATGTAGTTTACTGCAGTGAAGTATTTAAATCTAGTGTATGCAGAGTACTTTTTATTGGCATACTGTAGAAGAATGGGGAGGATTTGTTGTTTTTTAAATCCGGCTGACTTTGTAACAGTGTAAGAAGGGAGGCCCTCATTTCTATTGCTAAATGTAGATGTAATGTCAGAGCTGTGAAATGCTTTTCTGTATGATTTTAAATTTACTATTGTTTTCATCATTTTTTAAACAGGTTCAAGGGACAGAGTTATAGAACTGGGAATGGCTAAGACATCATAACTACTAATTCTTTTAAATTGTTTTCTAAAATCAGAAAAGGGTTAGTAACTTTTTACTACCCAACTCTGTTAGAAATTTCATTGAACTGCCTGAAACGTTCATGTGTGTGAGCCTTCAGTAAGTGGCAGAGTTTTACATGTCAATATTATGTAGTTTGTAGTCTGCAGTGTCTGGAAAAAATGAAACACTATATAAATGATATGTAATATGTACAGTGTCAAAAGTTAAGGCAGACATTGAAATGAAGTAAGATCTATATTTCTGGACTGAATAAAAACTTTAAGATTTGGAATGTGTAAGTTGTTTAGTGGATTCACGCAATGAGGGAAGGTCTTAGCTAGTTTAATTAACAACATGGACAAGTCCGTGGTGGCAACGAGCTGGTACTTTGTGAATTTTGCATTTTCTTCCTGCACAAGCTCCGGAGGCTGTACATGGCAAAGCCGCGCTGTTTTTGCTTGGGAAGCACCCAGTAGGAAAGGACTCGGTGTACACGAAGCACGCTTGAACATTTCAGGTTGTTCCTGTTGTGATTGCTCATTCCGCCCGGCATTGTTTGCGGGAGATTTACTTGAGCAGCTGTTGGTTCTGAGCTGTGAGCTTTAGAACTCATGCCAAAGGGCTGTAGTTCATTCTTTCCCCAAAAACCCACCTCCCTCTGTGTCCTGATTTACAAAGAACACTTCAAGTGTGATTAAAACCCTGCTATACAAATGTTTGGACTTTGCAGCCCAATCTCTTTTACTTCAGAGAGTTACAACTCTTAACTCACTATGGAATTTAGCCACCATATCTGACGTCCATACCTCAGGTGTTCTCTGTTGTGTGGAACACTTCATGTTTTGTCAAGAATGTGCATAAAGGTCCCATATTCTGTAAGAAGAATGAGGAAACAACCTTTTTTGCTAGATTGGTATTTATTTTTTAATCATATGACCACTATATGGGAAACGTCGAGTAGCATCCTTATTGTTTTAGTGATTTTTTTTTCCTTTCTCTGTCAAGTCAACAATCACATCATGGAATTCTACTTGCTAGAATTTGATGTTCCTTGAGGGAACGCTCAGACCTAGGCTATACCAAACCTAACAGAACAGTCCTCTGACTGCTTTCAAAACACCTTGTCATTTCTAATGGCTACTGGCTTCTTCAATTGGTCTGTTAAAGCACATCCTCAGACTTACTTAAATAGAACCAAAAAGCTGAATCTAGTCCTCATGTTTGTCTGTTGCTACTGCATCACCTTACTGTTTGTTTAGGGTTTTGACTTGTTTCACTCTGAACTCCCAACAAAACTTCTGGATTTGAAGGAAGGAAACAAGCAAAAGACACTGATTTGACTATAAACTGCTACAGTTCTTCTGTGATTGGTATTGGAAAAACGGTTCATTTGTAACATGAGTTTCTGTAGCATTTTTTACTTGTATTTTTAAAAGATTTAACGTGTGTCATTTGTCTTCTTATGCATTCCCTTAATGTCTTGAGGGACTCAATTACTGTATATTGGAGTTTCTAACATTTTACCTGTTAGAATTCAATCCATTCTGTTTGCTCTTCTGGAGAATAATCCCGTTTGGAAAAAAATATTGCTGTGTACAGAAAATATTCAGTTACTGCTCTAAACATGATGCCATTGATCATTTTTATTTTGTATTTGTAACTTTCAAAATTAAAAGCGTGACTTGAATTGCAATGACAGATCGATTATTGAAATTGTCTATCAAGGTGTTTTGTTTCTCCTAGAACATGAACATTTTTCAGCCACTCAGAACAGTTTTAGAATGCAAAATAGCATCCTTCAATATTTAAATTACTTCAGTTTGTGCCTCGGACATGGCCCTCCCATGGAAAAAAGGCACTTTGTTTGCAGCTACTGTATTTAACTAAGTTTGCATGGGGTAGATCTGCCAGCATACTGACTGTACTTGAGACTGAGCTCTAATTCATTGTGTCAGTGGCTTAGTATAATATTCAGTCCAATAACTCACCTGTTATGGATAAATGACCCCATTCCATGCCTCGAAGAACCAGATCAGCACTTTACCTTCGGGTAGCAGAAAAGTGAGTGGCTGGTTTCCCTGATAACCCCTGTGTGCTGAAATGGCCTGGTGAAACTGTCAAGTCAGAATTCATGGAAGCAAAGTCAAAAGCAAAAACCTTTTCTTACAAGCCTCAAATTTGTCATGACTGACTTCAACTCATGTATGCTGGGTAAAAGTGCCTTACAATGTACAAATTGTATTTATATGTTCCCAAGTAGCATCACCTGCTGGGGAGTAATTCTGTTGTGGTGTTAATATTTAGAAGAAATGTACCTCAGCAGTGTATTTACTGTACATCTCTTACGTCCTTAATTGTAGTTTTAAAAAGCATGACAATGTATCATAGTATACAACATTTACATCATTTTTTAAAAAGACAAAATACTGCCATTACTGTCTTTTTATGTGTATTTTAGCTTGGAATTTCAGACAGTCTGTCTGAATTTTTGGGGGTTTGTTTTGGTTTGCAAGTTTGTTTTGTTTTTTTTTTGTTTGTAAAGCAATGTAATCTTTGCAAGCATATATTGAAGATTTTTCTGGAGCATCTACTGCCTTCCCAGAAATGTTAGAAGTAATGAAAGTGCTCTATAGATGAACTAGGTATGTTTAAATTAGCTAGTTAAATTAATACAGTCCATTCGTTACTGAGATTTTTTTTACTAGGCACCTTCTGCTTTCATCTCACAATCAGAGAATTCAACGTCATGAATTCAACAAAACTTGTCTTAAAAAACTGGTTTCACTTTAATTTTTTAAATTTTTATTTTATTATCGTTACTTTTTGCCTTTGGGCATTTCTTTTGCTCACAAGAGGATTGTGTGCTGTTTAAGATGCCTGGAACCCTCTGAGAAGGGAGGTTTCTCCCCAGCTCCCTGCACCTCTCCATTAAGAGATCTCTGCAACTCACTGTGGTCTCACAGGTCTGTGGTTGTGCTATTCCCAGAAAGGACTGTGCCAAGGAGGGACAGGCATCACACGGATCCTGTTCAAGTATCTTGAGGATACAGCTGGTGCAATGCCAGAGTCCCAGGGCCAAACCCCACAGCAGTGGGCTGTGCTGTCCAGGGCAGGGGGAAGGGGCTGGTTCAGTGTCAGTGCAGCTCCCGAGCAGAGGTGAGCAGAGGATCTGCTCCTTCAGCAGGGGTTGATCCACTGGAGGTTCTGTGATAAGGCTCTATCTAGTAGGAGTCACATCTACACTTCACAAAGTCTCAGCTTTAGGTACAAAGAGCTGTGCTGATCTACAATGGTTTGAGTCTGCCAAATCTGGCCTTAAAATGTAGTGTAAGAGAAGAGGGTTTGCCTCTTACTCCTGCCTATAGAAAAAAGAACTTCATGCTAAAACAGAGTGAAAAATGAAGAGGTGATAATCTATTTGAAATATCAGACTTATCTGGCAGGTGATAATCAGTGCATTCCAAAAATATTACTACACTGAATCAGATTGACAAGAAAATTAATCCTCATTAGATTAAATTAATCTGAAGAGAACTGAAAGTGCATGATAGCAATTAGTAACTCTTCTTCCATGTCACCAGAGTCAGATTCCACTATATTAGTGATGGAGGTGAAAAAACAGAACACAGCCCTTGATCTATATACTTGGTGAAGCAGTTCCTATACATGCATATGTATGCACAGCCAGTAGTCTGCAGTGACATCTCAGCCCTTAACGAATCCTGGAGAGCTGTTGCTTGTCAGAAAGCACTCAGGTTAGGCCAATGTTTCCAGCTTTTGCTCTAGCATATATTTACATAGGGTGTAAAGACAAGGAATGTATGGAAGAGGGTAAATGCATTCCTATCTACAATGTTATGTATATTTTGTTCCTGTTATATTGGCTTTACTTCCAAAGTTGTAGTTTGCAGTATTAGTTTCTTTTTATTGGTATCCTTGCATATATATATTCAATAAATGAGTTATGAATTTCATGTTTGCATATCTGTCCTTTTTCCAAAAGCATAACTTTTGAAACTGTCATTTTAATGCATAAATGCAGTATTTCCTATTGAGGTTACAGGCCCAGAAAAACATTACCAGGAGAGAGGTGAGAAGGCATCACGCTTACAGTGTGGCACTTGGTAACTCTGTGTGTCTCTGTTCCTAACTCTGCACTGGGTAAGCTGCTTTGGATTTACCACTGCTTAATGCAAAGTGACTGACTTGCTGGAGGTTCCCTTCCTCACGTTTCAAGAACTTTTTTTTTTCCAAGAGTGAATTAATTTAGACTAAGAGAGCAAGGGAATGCAGAGTATGTCTTGGTTTTAGCTGGGATAGAGTCCATTTTCTTCTAGTAGCTGGCACAGTGCTGTGTTTTGGATTTGGTGTAAGAATACAGTTGATAACACACTGATGCTTTAGTTGTTGCTAAGTAGTGTTTATACTAAGTCAAGGACTTTTCAGCTTCTCATGGCTAAAGGACACAAGAAGTTGGGAAGGCACAGAGCCAGGACAGCTGACCCAAAGGGATATTCCCTACCATATGGTGTCATAAACTGGGGGGGGAAAGCTGGCTGGGGCTGCTGCTCAGAAACTGGCCAAGCATCTGTCAGCAAGTGGGGAGAATTGGATTGTGCATCACCTGATTCGTATATTCTAATTTTTTTATCATTATCATCATCACCACCATTATTATTTTCATCTTTTTGTGCCCCATTAAACTGTCCTTATCTCAACCCATGTGTTTTCTCCCTTTAACTCTTCCAGAGCAGGGAGTGAGCAGCTGTGTGGGGCTGAGTTACCAGCTGGGGTTCCATGACAGTGCAAGTTAAGCACACTGCATGCATGCAGCTGCATCCAGGATGCACTTTGGAACCATAGAAATGTAGCATAAGAGATTAACAAAGCAAAGGATCACTTGGAAATCACTGGATTTGTCCAAATAAGTAACTGCCTAGAGCAAGACAGTGATACCTGTCACAATTTTAAAGTATCTAGAAAACTCCATAGGAGAAAGGGCACTATTGTCCTATTGATGAAGATTTTATTATTATGTCGTCACCTTAAACAAGGAGTTGATTTAATGAGCATAGTAGGTAATTACTGGGACCTGAGAAGAATCATATCCTGTCTGCACAGACTTAGGTGTCAGGAAAAAATAGGTGGGCATCATGTTCAATTAAGAGTTGACAAATGATCAGGTCTTGTTGATGAAGTCATAGAATCATAGAATATCCTGAGTTGGAAGGGACCCACAAGGATCATCGAGTCCAGCTCCTGGCACTGCAGAGGACAACTCCAGAGTGTAATTATTGATGCTGTGATCCACAGCCATCTTTGCAAAGGTTTCTTGAAAAGGCTGTTCAAGACTTCTAGTAGCAAAGTTGATGTTGGGAGTAGTTTCATCACATGGCTTGTGATGCTATGGAAATTATTACTGGATGCATGTTTATTTGCTGGATTTTTTTGGTGGTTTAATCCAGTCACCTGAGATCTTCAAGGCAAGTACAGGATATTGTGAAATAGCCTTCTCTGTTTAATGGATGTGATTTCTCACTGGAACGGCTGGGCACTTGTAGCAGTGGAGGGGGGACTCATAGGCACAGGAGGAAAAGACTTTCATTGTCCTTGTGTGGTGTGATGTCAGAGCAGAGCAGTGAATGCTTTGAGGGCTGTCAGGTCCTTGTGCCTAAGTCGGACACCCCATATGGTAAATTACTTCCCAGCATTAGAGACAAAGGGCTTGCTGTAACCTCTGAAGGTTCAGCTTGTCTCTACTTCCTTCTGCCTGCTCAGAGCTCAGGGTCAATAGTTTAAACTGGAAAATTAATGGAAAAGGGAAACTTATCAGTGAGTGTCTAAAAGAAAGATCAAATTTTGTTAATCTTCACCAAAGTTAACAAGCTCCTTGAGCAGAGAAGCAGTGAGCACAGCTTTAAGTGACTCTAATGACTTTACGTAAGATAGCAGGGAAATGTAGTCTGACCCCAGTTTAAAAGTGAGGTGATAAAAACTGTTTGGAAAACCCTACTCAGAGTAATCATTAAAAATTCACACTGCAGGGATGTATTGAGGGAGATTCTCTGCAGTTCTTCTCTGATTTCAGATTACTTGGTATTTTCATTAACAACTTGGATGGCATATGCTGATTAAATTGTAGCAAGCACCAGACTTGAGTTAACTACTGACTGAGCAGAAGACAAATACAATTGAAAGTGAACTTGACAAATTCAAAAGAGTTAGCATGTGATGCAGCAAGTCCAGCAATGGATTTGACAAATGCGTGTTTATAGACTTCAGCAGAAGCTGTGATCAGCTGAACAAATACAGGATGGCACAGGACAGGCTGCTACAGTAGCAACTGTGCAGAAGAGTTCTCCTGGGGTTGTAGCCAGTCACCCACTGAATGCTGATTCAACAGCATCCTGTTCCTGAAAAAAACCCAATGTTGTTATGGAATGTATGAATAGGAATGTAATCTGTAAGATACATGGCATGGTCCCTCTTCCTCGTGGTAGCAGAAAGCCTTTCTTGGAACATGGTATCAAGCTGTGGGCACTGCACTTCCTGGAAAATGGGGATCAGCTGGAGATAACTGGAGAAAAGCAATGAGAGGGGTGACAGGATGGATGACTGGGCTGGTTTCAAGTTGATGGGAGAGATGTTTTCAAATCAGTTAAAGGTAGGTGCAAAGAAGGAAATAAATGTTTTCTCCCACTGCTGTGGATAGGACAAGGAAAAGAGATTCTATTACAGCAGGAGATACTGAGCTGGGACATCCAAATGGGTGGTTGGCCTTGACAGCAGGAATGGCAAAGCTCTGGAATACCTACCTGGGTAGGCTGTGGAATCTCTGGAATTTGAGATTTTAAAGGAGGAGTCTGTGGGCATGGTACAGGGCTGGCACAGATGAGGGTTGGAGCTGCAGGGGATAAGGGCAGTGCAGAGCTCCCAGTTCATACACTGCCCTGGACCCTCTTGCACCCAGGTCTGTGAGGGAGTCAGAGCTGCTCTGGAGCAAACACTGCACTGGCAAAGCTCTGGAGCACAGCCCTGGGGCTCACAGCCATGTATTTCCTTTTTCATCCCTTCTTTTAAAATAGCACTAGTGGTAATAACATCTGTGGGCACACTGGCAGTGTGGCCCACGTCTGCAGAGTTAGTACAAACTTCCCGACACCGCCCAGTGCAAGGCACTCTCCATGCTTCCATTTCAAATTTTTGGGAGTACTTCAGCTTTCATGGTGAATGCATCCCACACCTTAAATGTACATTTTTGTTGTGCAAGAATAAGCAAAGTGACAGCAGTACTTCAGATGAATGTAGGATTAGTGCACACAAAACACTGCTTAACTGTGTGTGTATTTGCACTGGGATGATACAGAGTTTGGAGTGGCTGCTCTCTTACCCAATTACTGTGGCAGGAATCTTAAACCTTTATCTGAATTTTTGCCAGAGATGGTATCTTACTTTGTTTAAACCGGGTTCACTGCTTTTATTTTTCCTAAAACATTCCATCTGAGAAGAAAGCAACCAGGGCTGGTGCTGCCCAGCTTTTCATACCCTGGGTAGACATGCAGGTTGCTTGGCACACATGCAAGACCCAATTTTACTCTGCTGGCCGAAAGAAATTCCATATTCCTGTGCAAAGACTCCCATCAGGCTCTGCCTGCCAGTTAAGAGCATTTCAGAGGCTTGGGACAGGGGGAGGAAGAAGCTCCCTCCCAAACCATACACTAAAAATAGGTTGATGGTGTGCAAACAGCTTTGCTGTGAACTTCCTTCTGGCAGGCAGCCATGCAGCTGCCTGAGAGTTTTAAGCCCAAATACCTCTCCAAAACAGAAAGTCACTGAAGTTAAGCACAGTTAGCAATGCTTTTAATCTTACTATTCCCTGCTGTGTTGTCTCAATTTCAGCTTCTTCCACTGTGCAGGTAGCTTATTCAGGATCTAAGGTTAGGAGTTTTTTAACCTGAACCACGGCTGAGACTGGTGCTGTCAATCCCTGGAGTCTGCAAAGTTCAAAGCAGGGAGGAGGCCTCTAATGTAAAACTGAAATGCTCAGGTGATGTGTCCAAAAAGTGCTTTCCTGCAGAGTGAGAAGTGCAGTAGGGCTGCAGCTGGGCTGCAGAAAGTTTTAAAATTCTCCAAATTGCTGTTAACTAAACATCCTTAAATCCCACTGTGGTGACATGAAATTGGAAAGTTGGTTCCTTAAATAAGACTACTTTAAAAAGAATAAACACAAAACTCTGGGCAATTGGATTTAATGACAGTAGTGATTCATTCAGGCATTGAAGCCTATGAGCTATTTGAGTTTGCTATATTTTCCAGTGTTTTTACTGCTTTTTAGTGCCAACATTTTGCCCTAAAATAAATCACGTCACATTCTTCTGTAAATTTTGACTATGGAGACTGATGTTTCAGCTTCAGTATCAGTCTTCCTTTGTTTCAATAGTTGCTGATTGTTTAGACATAACAAGGTTCACATTTTCCTTTATCACAATTTTATAGGAAGAACATTTTCCAAGGCTAATTAAATCTCTGGGTCATTTTCAGCTATGAAAATGATTAAGAATTACTGATAACACAGTAATTTTGCATAGCTGGTTTTTTCCCCTCTCAACTTTGTATTATCAAATACTCAGTTTTTATTTAAATCCTCTGTATCCAATTATCTGGTTTGTGTGGCAATTAAACAGAAGATCAGTGTCATTGTGTTTTACATTCTCTTTAAACTCTCATCAAGAACAGGACCACACTAGTCTAAGTTTGTAATTTAAGATGCATTTGGCTGGGGTTCAAAGAGACAGGAGCTCCAGTCTGTCTCACTTCCCCTTGGAAATCCTTTCTGATGCTGCCAAACAATATTTACACCAGCAGGGAACTGAGTTTTGGAAAACTTTTCCAGGCTCTGAAGAAACCAAGCAACCTGAGACTTTGATAAGCCTTGGTAAATTTAAAAACTCTTGATGCTATCACTGTGTAAAACTTGTATTAGCCCATCAGACATCAAAGATTTACAATTTGAGGGATGGATTTCAGTTAAGAGATAAGAACAGAGGTTTGGCAAAAAAAGTGTTATTTGGAGCAAAATTCTCCTATTGTCATCTCTGTTGAGCACTTTATGATATCTTACATTTCTGCAGCCACAGGTACAGGTGCTCTGTGAACATACTGGTCACTAAGTTGGGTCAGTGTCTGCAGCCAGACAGCTTTAAAAAGCATCAAGCCTATTTCTTTTTCTCAGACCTTCAGCCTTCTAGCTGTCTGGAGGGAGGGTTCAGGTCAGGTCCCGTTTTCTCTGTCCCAGAAAAAAAGGTTGTTTTCTCTCACTGCTATGGGGTCTGGCACTCCTTTGAGAGCAGTTCTCCCCCTTCCCACCCCTGTTTCATGGGATTTTTTGAGGCTGGACTTCTGAAGGTGTTTTCCACTGGCTCAAGCAGGTTCTGGATGGGTAACAGACAGCAAGAATTCTAGCTCCTGCTGCCTGGTTGTTTAGCTTGGGACTCTAAAAATTAATTTATTTTCCCTTTTAAATATAAACTGAGTTCTAAAAGCACTCGTCAACTAACTATTGGACTCTGTTCTTGCCAGGCACTTCATCCAGTCTTGCACCCTTAACACAAATCCAGATTCAGGTCAGGTTTTACTCCTAGAACAGCATTTCATATTTGAGGATCTGAATTACAATCTTACCAGCTCATACCACACAACTCAAGACTTGCAAAGGAGAGGGGAGTCCTGAAGTGCAGCTCCCTCCTGGCCTGGTGTTTGTGTCTCATCTCCGCTTCCCTTGTAATCTGCCCAGAGAAGATTTCTGAGATACTTGAACGGCTGCCAGGATCTGCCTGGGGGGCAGGGGCCTTGGCATGTGAGCCCTGACACCTGATGCTCAGTGTGCATTGAGGCAGAGCCAGCTGGATCCGCCAGCCCTGGCGAGTGCAGCCCTTCTGTCTCGTCAGCGAGTTACCTGATCAGGCTGCTGCCTGTGCTCCGTGCTGCTCTTCCTCTTCCTTCTCCCCTGGTACTCAAGCAGCCTTGCCACTGCCTCCTGCCTTCTCTCAAGTTTCTGTCCTCACGCCTGTTGGCCCCTTTCTCCATGCTGGTGTCAACAGGCTCCAGGTTTGGGGTTTTTTAAGCAATCCTTGCACCTGGCTCACTTGTGTGTGGCTGTAGAGACACTTCTTCTCAGACACATGACACAACAAGTGTTTTACAGCTTTTTAGAAATGCTCCTGTGGTTCGCAGGCAGCTCCTGCACTCAGGTGCCTGATAGAAGCAGATTAACCTGTTCACTCCTCTGAAAACAACTGAGCAAGGGGGAGAACCCCACAACTCTCCTCCCTCAATCACCTTTCCCTAGTGGGAGGACCTGCCAGTACCAACCACCTGCACTTGGAGTAGTCCAGCCTTCCCTCAGGCTTCAGTGGAAGGTGTGTGCAAATGAGCTTCCAGTGCAGATATCCCAGGCTGAAGTCCTGCTCCAGGGTTCCCTTGGTTTCTTGGTTCATGCCTTCATCTAAGGAGTGACTGAAAAAACTGAGGCTGTGTTAACTAAGTTGTTGGCTAAAATAAGCTGCCAGACTGAGAGCAAGAGCACTTCCCATGCACAGCCCATCTCCCAGAAATCCTTTTCCTCCTGTGTAGGCCTGGGAGTTTGCTGCACATGCATGTTGCAATGCGGACATCTGTCCTCTCCTGTGGTCCCAGAGAATGTTTAATTTTGCGAAAACCAGCAGGGTAACGTGGCTGCCATCAGTCACATTAATTTTGGTAGAGTTTACCCTGAAATGTGCCACATAGAATCTTTTGGGTCACCCTGGTATCTTGTTGATGTATGTGCTGCTGAATGAGGGGAGGAGAAAAGGTTCCCCTGGAGAAAATGTACCTCTCACTATTCCTTGCTGTAGAGCAAAGAAAGGAATCTGATTGTTGGAACTTCCATGCCCTGCTCTTTGTTGTGCTTTGCTGTTCAAAGGAATTGCTGGGGACCTCAGGTGACTCCTTGAGGGTGGGAAGGGCTGTGCTGCAGTCAATGGAGGTGTGGGAGGAGTGGAAGGAGGTCAGCCTGGGCTTTATCGTGTCCTCACACGGGTTTGCAGCACCACGTGACACTGGCTGATAAACACTGGCGTCCCCCTCGTGTGGCAGCAGGGACGGTGCTCATACAGCAAAGGGCTGGTGCTGCAGCTCTGAAAGTGGCTCTGCAGCTGATGCTGAGCTGTGGTTACATGTAAGAACTTTCTTATTTTCTTAGTCAGCAACTCCATCAGGACACATCATCCAGTGAGTCAAGCTGAGCTTGGAAAACAGCCATTTCCAACAAGAAAAAAGAAAAATGCCTTCCTGGTAGTTTCATTGGTAGTTTCATTCAGGCTTCAACCTTTGTGTCATGTTCAAACAAACACAATGTCCTTTGGGTGGGTCTCAAAGGTGCACCTTCCTCTCCATCCAAGCCACTTCTCACAGCTCTCCTGTGCTAGGGAACAAGGTCTCTGGAAAGCAGGGAGAAGAGCAAGCCCAGACCCCAGAGCTGCAGGGGGAAGGTTCACCACACATGTGCTCAGTCACAGCCATGGAGCTTGGGCTACCAAAGTTTCAGGTGCCGCTATGAACACAGGGCCCCACAGCACAGGGCTGTGTTTAGGTCTGGCAGCGCTGAGCCCATGCCCTGCTTCAGTGACTGGATTTGCCTTTGCTTGTTTTGTGCCATTTTCAATAATCCTTGTTTCAGTTTCTGCAGGCCCTCAGGCGAGCTGGCCCTCGGCAGCAGGCTGGCCCCGGCCCCTCCTGCCGGGCAGGGCTGCGGATGTCGAGGGCGAGCGCAGCGCCAAGCGCCGGCCTCTCCGCTCTGTTGTGACAGAGCCGTCGCATGTCTGGTGCTGCTGAGCCAGGGCTGCTGGGACAATTCTTAACAGATGTTTGCAAATGAAAGCTGATAAATGCCATAAATACCAGCCCAAAGAGCGGCGTGGTCTGCAGCAATCCAGGCCGTGTTTCTCAGGATGGTTCACATTTTCGATCAGCCACTGCTGAGAGTTTTGTACTAATTGTGTAATTTTTGTGTCACTGACCAGTCCTTGCACTACTGAA
The DNA here is from genome assembly GCA_013398275.1 of Promerops cafer. Classification (NCBI taxonomy): domain Eukaryota; kingdom Metazoa; phylum Chordata; class Aves; order Passeriformes; family Nectariniidae; genus Promerops; species Promerops cafer. The sequence goes on along the minus strand of VZSE01003592.1, from coordinate 198,867 downwards.
TAAAGACCAAATGTCTGTAATTCCCCCAGCCTCCACCCTGGACTGTGAAAACCTTTTTAGTGAAAAAGGGAAGTTACCTACAGCTCCAAAGAAGTACATCAATTCAGAGGTTTTGCTTATCTTAGTTTCGGTAAGTAAATTGTTACTTATTATCTGGGCAGGGAGAGAAAACTTGATAAACTATTACCATCCAGGATATCCCAGTCTTGAAACCAGTAAGTAGATAGGCACCACATTCCAAAATCCATGGAGACTGTCACCACTGAGAATCACTGTGTTGACAAATTTTCACAGGAATCAACAAGACAGAGAACAAGAACATGATTTTAAAAGGTATTTTGCAACAAACAACACCTATTCCCTATTTCCTAGGAAGGGTGTGTCTCTTTTTAAATGATGTTTTGGTACATCTGGCTTCCTCTCCCATTTGAAACATTTGGCTCGAAAAATAATTATATGCTATTTAAATTGCTAGTCAGAGTGGAAAGATTTCTTTGCAGCCATGAAGAAGATGGGATGCTTGTGCGCTAAATTCACATTCTAGTGAATACTCTCTATCTCTATGTAATTTAATCAGATATTTCTTTTTGGTTTTCCTCTTGATTAAAAATGGTGGTGCTCTTCTCAGGGGGGTTAATATCCCTGGAATTCTCCATTTTCCCCATTCTGTCTCCACAGACAAATTTCTGTTCACAAGGGAGTCCTGTGGTCTAGTTAATCTGTTGAAAATCGGTTGTACTCTCTGCTTTTTTTAGGAGACTTGTTTTGTGAAACAAAACCAGCAGATAAATTCTGCTGATTCCCCGTGAGTCACCCAGAAGCAATGGCAAAGCTGGGAGGGAAAAATGGGGAGAAGAGCAGGGGATTGGTGAATGGGCACTGACCTGAAGATCTGACCCAGCACACACCATTTCAGGTGCTTCCGAAAGATGAATACTGAGTTGTTACCTCCAGGTACCCCACCAGTGCAGACATGTGGTTAGCAAGAATGGTTTTTAAAAGTCTGTTAACAAGATTATTTACAACTGGTGCTCACACAGGCCATGGTTCACTGGGCCTGAGCATTGAGATATGCCTGGCTGGCAACAGAGGACAAAAGAATTATGAAATTAAGAGTCTACTCAGAGACAAAACACTGCACATTTATTACGTTATTTTGCCTTGTAAAAAGCTGTGCATACCAGAGAAATCAAAACTTTGCCTTTCCTACCTTATGCATCATCTACACAGAAAATGTGCAGCTCTCAGGTACCTCTGAACCCCCTCCCTCACCCTGCCCTGCAAGCCTCAGTGGCCCTGTAACCAGCAAGAGCAAAACTGATCATCTTCTAAATCTGGCGCTGATCTCAGCTAACCAGCTTCCTGTAATATCAGCAAATACTTTTGCTTTTGTAAATCTGTTTTTCCCTCCATAATGGGGTGCCAGTGGAACCAAAAATGCTTTGGATCCAGGAATGTGCTGTTTGGCAGGAGGAACAAAGAAACTGCTCATCCAGAAGGACAAAACAGGACTAATGGTTTTGTTTGCTGGGGAGAAACCACATGGAAGTCAAGCCAACAACTCCTGCATGCCATCAGAAAGGTGCTGTTGGATGCTACTTTTAATGGCAGACATTGATATTGGTCATTAATGAGAAACATCTTCAGTAACTAAAATACAATCAGGTCCTGCAATTCGTCTGAGGTTGCAGAGTCTCTCCACAGATACTGCCCACTGGCCACTAATGTCAGGCTCTCCCTGAACTTGACAGGGCAGCTGTTCTTCCTGGCCTTCTGGAAACAGTCCAGCTATGACACATTCCTGATATCCCTTAGCTGCAGGGCATGTTTCATTCTGCTGCTCCAGGCAACTCAACTTCCACCCACTCCAGTTAACCCACCCAGACTGTAACAATACAGCACTCACGAGGGATCGTGCCCATTTGCTTAGTTAAAATTTGCTAAAATTGGTTGTTTCATACAAAGGAACACTTAATTTGATTTCATTGTGTTTTCTGAGCCAACAGTAATAATGCTAGATGCATATCAGAGGGCGATTGCTACAGTTCTTTATGAGTAAAGTTATTTTTAAAAATCATCATCCTTTTCTTGACACCAAGATTTTATGCAGCAAAAAATAAAACTTGGTTTCCACCCCTTAGAGAAAGAGGGGGAAAGTCTTCAGCTGCTACATAATATAAGAAATCACGAATTTCCATTTGCACTGTTGTATTGTCCTTAATTGTCCTTATTGTCCACACCTACAGGAAAAGTTGACACTTTCTTTTTCGTCCTCTCATTTGAGACCACTGGAACTATCCATGCTTTCTTACTATTTTACCTCTGTCTGTGGAGCCCCTCCATGGACATGAACACCTAATGGATGTGCATCTCTGTGCCTGGTTTTGGAATGACAGCAGTTACCCACCCTATTCCCCCTGGACATAGATATCCCAGAAGCACAGAACTGATTAGGTTGGAAAAAAACTCTGAGATCATCGAGTCCAACCTATGGCCCAACACCACCATGTCAACCAGACCATAGCAGCAAGTGCCACGTTCAGTCTTTCCTTCAACATCTCCAGGGATGGTGACTCCACCACCTCCCTGGGCAGCCCATTCCAATGTCTAATCACCCCTTCTGTGAAGAAATTCCTCCTAATGTCCAGCCTAAACCTGTTCTTAAGACCTTATCCCCTTGTCCTGTCGCTGGTTCCCCGGGAGAAGAGCCCCACACCCACCTGGCTACAGCCTCCTGTCAGGGAGTTGTACAGAGCAGTAAGGTCCTCCCTAAGTGTCCTTTCTCCAGGCCAGACCCCCCCTGCTCCCTCGAGAGCTCCTCATCAGACTTGTGCTCCAGAAGCTTCACCCAGTTCTGTTGCTCTTCTCTGGACCCGGTCCAGCACCTCAGTGTCCTTCCTGAATTGAGGGGCCCGGAACTGGACACAGCACTGTCACCTTCCCATGTCATCCTGAGGGGCCGGGGAACGCACATCGTGCTGTGGGAAGGGAGGGTCAACTCTCAAGACAAGGAGTGGGGACGTGGGACAGCGCGGGGACACCTTCACCCTGCTGGGATGGGGACAGCTCCACCGAGGGAACAGCTCCGGTGATGTGTCCCCTCTCCCCAGTCCCTCGGACTGTTCCCCGGGCCCGCTGCACAGCAGCGCTGAGGGCGGCTCCGCCGCGGCCATGTTGAGGGCGGGGAGCGCGGAGGGCGCGGAGGCGGCGCCTCCTGCTCCCCCCGCCCGCTGCCGCCGCCGCTCCTGTCACTCCCAGCGCCCGCTCCCGCCGCTCCGAGCCGCCCGCAGCCGCCGCCGGCCGGGCCGCGCTCCATGGCGACCCCCAGCCCCTGTATCGTGGTGAGTGCGGGGGCTGCCGCCCGCGGGACGGGGGATGCTGGGCGCCGGGGCCGCTGTCCCCCGCCTGCCCCCCGGAATACGGTGATCTGTGAGGGAACGCGGGGGGTGGCATGGCGTGGTGTGTCCTCCAAGTCGTGTCGTGTCGTGTCGTGTCGCGTCCCTGGGTGCCGGGAGCTGCCGCCCCGCGGAGTCACCTTGAGGGCAGCCCCGGCCTCCCGGCGCCGGGCCCGGGGCTGCTCGTACCTGCCCTCCTTGCCCCCGGCCGGGCGCGTCCCTTCCCGGAGCGGCCGCGGGTCCCTCGGGGTGGGATGCGGGGGGATCTGGAGCCCGAGGGCGGCGGGCAAAGTCGGCGTTGGCGCCTCCGGAGCGAAGGTGGAAGAACTTCCCCCGGCGCGGCATAACTTCCTATTCCTGTTGCTGTTCGCGGCGTGCGGGAGGGTCTGGTCGGGAGAACCCCACGTGTGTGAGCTGGGTCTGGTTCTGCAGGAGAAACATCCTTTATATTTTTGTGTAATTGCCGCATCTGCTAAGGCGCTTAATGGTCATTTCTATTTATCATTTTAAAGCAAGTGCTAGCGCTGATGAAGTGCGTGCGGTGTCTGATGGCCGAGAGCTGTGACGGCCGCGAGGTTGCGACAGTAAATCCCTGCAGTCCATAAAAAACCTGATAAAACCTGTAGGAAGGGCCCATTCCCTGCCGAATGCAGAATGGAAGGTTTGGTAGACACGCTGGATATAACGATGCGTCTGACCAAAGAAAAACCCCATGAGTTTTGGGAAGGACCTGCCTTATTTCTTAAAATAAGTCCCTGTGGACTGCAGGGACCATGAGCTCGAGCTGTGTGTGTGTGTAGCTCACACAGAGGTCAGTTTTGGATGGGAGGGTGAAATAATAATGAAATTCCCCAGATGAAATACTCATTAAAGATTAATCAACAAAAACCCCATGTAAACAATTGTCTGACCACTGGCCAGGTAAGTGTTTCCACAGGCACTGAAATAAGCTTTGAGCCCTGCAAGGGTACTAGTAGCCAAAATGGCTACTTAAAATGCCTGCCCTGGTGGACTGTCAGCACTAACTGTCTGTTTTCCCTCTGAAATTCTTTTTCATATAGTAGTGTTCAGCTACATAACCAGAGAGGGAAATAATTAAAAAACCACATCATTTTCAAGCTGCAGCAGAGTTAGGTTCAAGGAAGACTCTCTTTGATGTGACAGTGTGCCCTGAACCTCAGCAGTGTTCGGTATCATTATGTATGTATGCTAATCCCTTGTCCTAATTAATATGCACTTGCCAGTGTTGCAGGCTGTTTCATACAGGGAGTTTGCCCATGTGGAACAGGTTGCTGAAAGCTTTAATTTCAGATTCTGAATAATCTTGAACCTCCCCGTTTTGGAAACAGTGGTCAGAGCAGAGTTGCTTCACAGCAGCATAACTTGTCATGCTCACACAGCTCTCTTGTCATAGCTCTCCTGCAAACTGGCTTATGTGTTTTGTTGTGGGGATTTGGAAGGTGTCCATGTCAGAACCTCTGCTTGCTTAATTGCAGATGCAGGTTTTGCATTACACTAGGAAAATCAAAGGGGTTAAAAAGCTTAATTATTTTTGTAATGGAATATAGAGTTTCACTGAGGTGTAGTGATTTCACTTTCCTGCTCTCCACTGGAGGAGAATGTTGTAGGACTTTCTTTCACACACTGCATTGCGTAACAACTCACGATATTTCAAGTAACCGTTGTGAACTCTTAGATTACACTTTACTCTGTGTTCAGTGTGACTGATGTTTTTAGAGAGGGTTTAGTAAGGTGGTTCTGATGATCGTTGTGGTTTGATAGGTTTTACTCATGGGTTTGATAGTTTTTACTGAGTGAAGCAAAGGACTTGAAGTTTCTCAGCACAGACTTTCTATAAGGCTTTGTAGAAGTCTCATCTTATTTCCTTTTCAGATTGGCGATGATGAACAAGGTTATGACCTGGATTTGTTCTGCATACCTAAACATTATGCAGATGATTTGGAAAAAGTCTATATTCCTCATGGGCTCATCATGGACAGGTTTGTTTGACTTCAGACAGTACACTGATTGCATGAAACTGGAATAAACATCTTCCAGTGATAATTTTGCTGCTTGGAGACTGTCTAAATAGATTACATTTAATTAGAGACTCAAATGTACAATTAATTTTTTTTTTTTTTTTTTGGCTTCTGAGAGTTTGTACATTTGCAGTCATGCTATTCTTTGAAAATTGATCATAATTCTCAAGCAAAATTTTGTAGTATGTAGCAACTTAGGACTTTCTTTCCAGTGTTTCTTTGATGTTTTGCCTTCTTAAAATCTAACTAGAAGATGTTTTGTTGTGTCAGTTCAGTCTGAAAATGTAGTCTCTTGAATTTCCATAAGATCTTAACAGAAGTAAACTATTAATCATATAATTTTAGACTCTGTCATGTTGATGTGGTAGATGAATAATGTCCAGCTTTCTCCTGCCTTCCGAGAAAGACATTATCCTCTGCAAATATCAATCTGTCACTCCTGTGGTGTCTGAAATCAGTGATTGTGCTGTGCAAGTTTTATCTTGTGCAATCAGAAATATGTTCATAAGCCTACAAGACATTTTTGTTTTACTTTGTGTTTGAAAGTTGCTAATTTCCTTTATGAGAATGAACAACAAATTCAGTGAATTTAAGCCTTTTATGAGTGGTGCTGGATGGGTCTTCTAGGGGGTCTTGTGACTAGGAATGCATTTAGATTTTGCATGGTTCTATTTGACTAGATACAATGAATATCCCTATTAAAAAGTTTCTTTTTAAATATTAAAACTCTACACTGCAAATCCACATAGAGGAAAAACTTAGACAAAGTACACATCATGAAGGAATTGATGTAAAGTTTATAATGGTTGGCTTTCTCTGAGAAACCTGCTGTCAGCTGGCACACAATAAATGCAGACCATGCTTTCTAAAATAAAGGCAAAATAAATTTAGAAACAATTATTGCAGAAAAACAGTGCAGTGTTCTCTTGCTCTGCCTTGCTGCTATTGTATTCTGCTTTCAGGACAAATTTCTGGCATTCAGATTTGGCAAATAAACATAAACTCTTCAGTTTACAATTTGAAAGTTTTCTTGCTCGTCAGCTGGTGAGGGCTGCTGCCTTTGGGGTTGTGTTAGCTTGCATTGCTCTTTGCACGGGAGCTGAATCTGTCTTTGGAAGGAGAAAACACACCTTCATGTCTCATATCTGACAGTGAAACAGTGTCAGGGTGTTAAGGTTTGCTTTGGCTGCCTGTGACCTAGGAAGAAAACAAGAGCATTTTGCAGTGCTGCTGTTGGATTAACCTTGAAAAGCAAAACTTTGTTGACCAGTAACATGTAAAAGTGACCAAAGAGGTGGGCAAATATTTCCAGGCAAAACGTGTTTCCAAGTTTGCTGTGTGTGTTTGCTGCTGCTAGGAGTATCAAATGCTGCTGCTGTGATGAACAAATGCAATGTTGACAGCTCACTCTTCCTTGGTTTTGTTTAGGACGGAGAGACTGGCACGAGAAATTATGAAGGGCATGGGAGGACACCACATTGTGGCACTCTGTGTACTCAAGGGTGGCTATAAATTTTTTGCTGATTTATTAGACTACATCAAAGCCCTGAACAGAAACAGTGACAAATCAATCCCCATGACAGTCGACTTCATTAGGTTGAAGAGTTATTGTGTAAGTATCTATGCAGTACTGTGCAATTTTTAGCTAAGTTGACTACAAATTATTAACAGAGGTGGTTTAATATTGTTACCTCCCTAATATGCTAATATTAAACAAGTAATTAAGGGAATTAAGAATCACAAGCCAATTTACTCTTTCTCTACCTTACTATATAATGTATTTTCTTTTAGACCTTGATATCTCCTCACCCCAGTAAATTGTTATGCTGAGGAGAGAGACCTTTTACATGTCCTTTACTTGTTCAACAACTTCCTCTCTGCCCTCTACCCCATCTCCAAAGCTGTGGCTCTAGACTGGTACAGAGAATTCTCCTGCAACTCCCAGAATTAAATTTTTGTAATTTAATTTAATTTAATTTACAAAAATTTAATTCTGGGAGTTTTTATATGGCCCAGACATCATTCTTGGACAAGATGACTTGAAAGCTGCAGAAATGGTTCCCTATCTCATTTTTGTTTGTATGAACCAAACAATGAACAAAATTAGTTGTATTTGGCCATGAGGAAGCACTAGATACATAAACCTAGATTTGTGATTAATAGCCTCTGAATATGGCATTACCTTTTCAAGACAAGTCATAGGTTGCCTTGGGTTTAGATTTTTAGGGAAAGAATTTCTTTTGATTCTGAGCACAAGTATTCAGCTTTGTAGGGAAACAGAACATTCTGTAACACAGGTAACTTTTAGGTTTTAGAGAAGGAAGCATAGGGTTATATTGTGCTGGTCAGGGGAAGAAGCACCTGCTGACAAACACCTGTATGCTTTTCAGCTTACTGACAGCCAAGTCACATGTTTTTGGGATTTCAGAAATTTATTATTTTTTCCCTAAGACCATCTATAAGATGGAAATAATGACTTTTTTTGGTTTCAGTTCAGCATGTTTGAATACATTGTTTCACAATGTTACACTGTTTGTTCTGTATCAGCAGCTTTGCATTGAAGTCAGGGTTACTTGTCACAGCTGTAGACCAGTCCCTAAAATAAGACAACTGAACTGAAAAAATCACTCTCATCCTTTGTTTCATTAAACTGTGAAACCCAAGATGGAATTATTTACAGACTTAGTCTGCACTGTTGCAAAACTTGATAAATCCATGATTCCTATCAAGCTCTCCATTAATTTGTCATGACAAAGCCAAGAACTGCCTGAGGCTTTGGGGCAGTCCTTTTGCAGGAGAAGCAGCCCTGGCTGCCCGAGGTGCACACACAGCTGCCTGTCCAGGGGTTACCTGGAGACCACACTCAGGTTTGCAGAGCACGAGGCACTAATTTAGTTATGTGCTTTAATGAGAGTGCAAGGCTGGGCAGAAGGGCTCTTGCCAGCCTTTGGTTGTATCTCAGAAGGCACTTTGGGCTTTTGCAGTGTTCAAATCAGTGAGGGAGAGCAGTCTGAGCCTCTTTTCTTCTGTGCCTCCAGTCCACTTCACCCCAAAGCCCCCACATGCCCATGTAGTCTGCCTGTAAAAGCTGCAGAAAACTGAATGTCTCTATCACAGAATAGTAGGTTAAAGAATAGGAAATGATGACTTCCACCTGTTTTTTTCTTGGAGACAAAATTGTGTATCTTCTGCTTTCTCCACTTAGGAACACTTCCAATAACTTACTTACCTTGTTTAAAAAATCAGTACAAAGACTACACCCTTCATGCTCTCTACTTTCTAACTCAGAAAAAAATACTGGAGAAATAGTTTGAAATACCTGAAAAAAGTCTCTGCTAAAAAGCAAGGCTGACTTTTTACTGGTGTCCCAGGTGTGTTTTGGTTCATTTCTTTACTACAGCTGTTTTTGTTTATTCCCCCTCAGAACTACAGTGCCTTGATATTAATAGGGGAGTGAGGAGGAGAGTAAGTTTTATGGAGATTACAATCCTGTTTGTACTATGGAAACAAGTGGATGAGGAGAAAAGCAGAGAAATGTGGACAGAAAGCTGTTGAAGCAGACGTTTTCCTTGAGGTGTTCGTTTGAGGGTTTTTGATTTTGTCAGCCAGTTCTAGAAAATAATGTTTTCTTGTTCTGGATGAATGAGGAGCTGCTGTTATGTGATGCCTCCACTACACTATTCATGAGCATTTCTTTCCTGTAGACTCTCTTAGGTGGTTATTAATATCCAAATTTAGGTCCTTTAGGTTGCATAATTTGATAGACTGGATAAGATTATCCTATCCTTATCTGGACATGTATGTAACAGCTTGACTGGGTCTTCCATCAGTAATAATGTCAGAGTGCTAAATCTGCTCTGTAGTTTTGATCTGTGCTTTGCTGCGGGAAGGGATCTGTGTTCAGTGGTGTGAAAATCATCACAAGCTGTAATGGACAGTTGAAAGTGGAGCTTTCAATTCTCTTGTTGCTGTCTCTGGATGTGATTAGTGGATCATGCTGCCTGCCTTTACAGACTGGATAAAAGATGTTAAAAATATCCTGCTCACATAAATGAAGCAGATGAACTTTTCTAATGGTTCTGAAATTGATGTAATTGAAGTTCTATTCTTGTTTCAAACTGAGCATTTAATATTTACAAGCATATGGGGGGTTTTTGTGTTGCACTGCAATGTTCATACTGTACTGCACCCAAAATAATTCTCTAAGAATACTGACATGATCAAGCTATGATTAAACTTTACTTGTAACTCCAGTTTTCCAAGTCTTTACGGATGAATTTTAATGATTTGGCAGGCTATTAAGAAATGGAAAGATAATGTTTGTGATCAGATCCGGCTCTCAGTATTCTTGACAAACAGTTTATTCTGTTTGTGTTACAAGAAGAATGGCTTTTCACCAGACTCCTGCATTTAAGCATGGAAATGAGCAAATGTTGCTTGTATAGTCATGAAGGGCAGCCAAAAGACAGTGGATGTGTTGCACTGTTCTGGTGAAAATAGGGATTTTCAGTGGAGTACGTGGTAAACTCTGGTTAGTCTGGTCACAGCAGTATTCTGAATGGTCTCTGCTAACCAAACCTTACAGCAGATACTGTAAAGAACTTAAAATGCCACTTTAAAAGGTGATCTTGGAGTCACTTGAGTCAGGAGTTACAATCTGGTAAAACATTATTGTTTTCCAGCAGTGACAACAGGGAGGCAGTGAAAACAGATCTGAACAGTAAAACTCTTATGTGTTTATGAAGCATTAAAGTCTTACCAGTACTGAACTCAGAAGTAAGGCTCCTGAAGATAATTACAACATTAATGATTGTTAATGATTTGTTAATGATTAAACAAAGTTCTGGCCGGTGGAAATCTGGTTATAACCAATGTCAGAAATCTTTAACTGTTTTTTCACCCTTCCATTGCTTAGGAACTTAGCACCTGCATATGACATCTAATATGAACTGTGAGACACTGTCACTTGGTTTAAAGGTTTAAAGTCACTTGAGTGAGTTTAATAAACTGCAAAGATTTGTGAGGCACTCCTAGCAGCTGTTTTTAACTTTCCTATGTAACAGTTCATTTACATTTTTATCACAGTTTAGATTTACTGAAGCAAAATGCAGTGTAGTGATGGTGTACCTGTGTTGCTATTCAGTTGTATAAGAACTAATTTGATTTGTTACCAATATTGGCTGTAAACTAAGCATAAGCTTTTCTGGCTATTTTTGTAGCTTATTGTTCTAAATAGCAATCAATGCCTTGTTTGCTGGCTATTCTTCTTATGATTGCCTATTCTTATTCAGAGTAAGACTTTCTAAAGCAATAAAGTTTAAAATGTAAATTACCAGCTATGTAACATCCTGTAGCTTAGAAACCAGAAGTGTTATTTGTTCTGTTTCTATATCTGTAGCGAATGCATAGTAAGTCCTTGCTCTTTAGATACATATGTGTATATAATGGTCACAGATGAGAGATGATGCCTGTGTTGATGCAAATCTCTTGTCAAACAGTCTTTAATCTGAAATACCATCTTTGAAGTTGACCACTTGTAATTTCTTTGTTCACAGAGAGATGCTGTTGCTGCCATGCTTCTGAAAGCTTTATCGTTTACTAGTTGTGTACTTCACAGTTTTGACATTTACTGCAAGAAAATCAGTTTAATTCTTATCATGCTAATGTTCACCCTCCTCTTTCTTAGAATGATCAGTCAACTGGAGATATCAAAGTCATTGGGGGAGATGACCTCTCAACCTTGACTGGAAAGGTACAGCTGTCTGTGTGTCTGTGTTGGTGTTCCACTGAAGGAGTGGTGGGAATTCATACTGTTGAGATGTGTAAGGTGCAGCCCACATCAGGAACACAGGTCCTCATGATAGGCAGTGACAAGAGGAGGAAATAGGAGAATGTCAATTGGGAATCTGCTTTTCTCCAGTGATTCTATGGAGATCATTGAGCCAGATGTCAGGGGTTAAAGCACCACTGCTCCTGCTCTGTCAGAACACATCACTTTCCCCTTCTCCTCACACATAGGTGATTTTTAAGACGTGTGTCAATGTAAAGGATGTAGGTATGGCAGAATTGTACATGTCTCTGCAGTAGGATGGTCTTCTCTAGAAGAATAGGAATTGTATAGACTGTTTTGATCTTTTTTGCATATGTCTAGAATTTTCAAAATCTGAATAATTCAAAGGCTGTACTTAGCATGAGCTGTTGAGAAGAATCTCAGCTAATTGTTATTAGAGCATCAGAAATGTTAAACTACAAAGCAGTTGCTGTTACACATGCAAACATACATAAATGGTGGTATAAATATTTAACTGCACTGAAAATGAGTTATGAAGATTAATAAGAAATTGTATGTTGTCTAGATACTAATGGATTTGTATTTCTTTTTCTTCCTACCAGAATGTTTTGATCGTAGAAGTAAGTACTATGTTTCACTTGGAAGTTCTAATGTGTGACAGGTAAAAGAGTTCTAATAGAAGTTGTTCCTAAGCCAGAAAACATACAGTTTCTGGTTTCAAGGCTTCCAGCTTCTGATTTCAGGCCTGAATTTTGCAAGTGGTCTCTGAATTTGAACTAAGCTGTGTTTTGAATTCTCAAATTGCATTCAGTTGCTATATTTAACCAGGAAAACATCCATCTAAAGTGGTTTGTATTTTCTTTCAGTTTTCTGAGATTTTGTCAATTCTAAAATGTCTAATTTTTTCCCTTTTTTTTGTTCGAAAAAGTAGCCTGAAAAAATGTGATACTAAGCATGTTACTGTTCTGGGTTCATCCCAGCAAGTTAGGAAACTAAACTGCAGAGGTAGAGAGAGATTCCTGGTGTGAGTATCCTAAAATACGTGAAAAACAGATCTAAGCCCAGTGTCCCTGTGTGTAGTTTGTTTAGAGAATAGTGACACAGAGAATGCTAATTCTTAACTGGCATTTTCCAATTGCTGAATTCCCATTCCTCTGTCTTGTCATGGTTCTCTGGGTGATAGCAGGTTCAGTACAGCTCAGTTTGATTGCCTGGTAGGTGCTGTTGCTTAATTCTTGCTCTCATACCTCTGGCTTGATGAGCACCATTGCTAATGTGCAGCCAGTGTCACTTTCCTTGAGTACAATTGACAATTTCAGGATAGGGAAGCAGCAGCAGTAGACAGGAAAAGCAGATGTGCAATCTAATAATGTGTTAAGGCTCCAAATATGGAAATGGCATGTTTGTAAGCAAAGAAACAACTGTGGCAATGATTCATCAGCCAAAGGAAAGGATGTTTCCTCTCATAAAATGTGTTTCTATGTATTATTTTTCTAATTTGAGAAGGTTATATTATTCCACAGGAAGCACATGCAGTTCCAAAACTCCTACCAAAATAGTATGTATGCAGCAGTCATTGTGTGATCAGTGGTGTCCTTTGAGGTATATTTTGCTTCAGATAGACTGATGTGCTTAATTATATATCTGCTCCATTTCAGATGAATGTAATCCCCAGCTTAGGTTAGTTTCTTATTTGTTTAGTGAATCATCTGTCCAGTGACTTATCTTACACACTCAGATATGAACACTTACTGATCATCATTTTAACTGCCAAATGATAAAATACACATCTATTATAAATTTGATGTCTTGAGCTCTAGGTTTTTCTTTACTGCATCCCTTTAATGTCCAAAAAAAGTTCTGTACAAAATGGAGATTCATCTCTAATAAACAGCTCATCACACAACAGAAAATCAGTAATAGGCTCTGCTTTTCTCTTAGAGTGTGAAAGTAGCTGTTTATTTACCAGCTTTGATTTTTATCTATATACCTGTGTATCTTCAACTTCTCTGGAGTTTAGTGATTAAAAACATTGAGTGTTAATGGTAATGCTGACAGGTGCTCTATTGAGTTTGTTGTTTAGTTTTCGTTTTAAATGGGAGTCATGGGAAAATCAGCTGAAACCAGGATATTGCTGCTTCTTTGCTGTCTGCCTCCTTCACTTCAAATAGATTTGATTTTAGGCCAGGGCAAGGACTGTCCCTCTAAAGATGGTGTGATTGTTTGAGTCCAAATGAGGATGCTTCAGTTTCAAGCCATATATTCTCTTTTTATTTTCTGTTTATATGTGCAGTGAATGGGATTAAAATGCCATGTCAAAATTTATTTTAGTATGTTTTAGACTTCAGAACTGCACTCAGACTTCCCTGTGCAATTTCTCCAGGTATTTCTTGGCTCTGCAAAGTAAACTGTACTCCTTTTCCTTTGACTGCAATAATGGGTTGTTCTGCCTGTTTTCCCTTCTTGCTTTTCTTCCCGTGGAATACTCTGTAACTGAGCTCAACAGTGAGACTAACGTTACTCTTATCATACTTGAATTAAACATTATCTCATTGCTGCAAGGAGCACGAGCCATAAAACATCCAGAAGGAGCCAAGAAGGTCATTGCAGTAACTGCTTGTTCAGCAACTGCTTCCAAAGTCATGGTTATCCACAACAATTAAGTTGTTAATGTCCGTGATCACTTTACCCAGTGTGGTTGCGTAAGCCCAGCACAGTTTTTCGTGCCCCCTGGACTTGGTGGCTGAATTTTTACAGGCTGTAGTTTGCCATATTTTCATGCTGCTGTGGATGAGCAGTTTCAGTGGTAGAAACTTGAAAGTGCTACTCTGACATGTTTAATATTCTGTCTTACATGAGTGTTTTTATTTTCAGGATATAATTGATACTGGTAAAACAATGAAAACGTTGCTGTCTCTACTTAAACAGTACAATCCAAAGATGGTGAAAGTAGCCAGGTAAATGTTTGATGATTATTTGTGCTGGTTTTACCTTAAGAAGGTTTAAAAAAACCCCAAATCAACAAGTAAAAACTAATACAGAACACATTTCCATGGAAGAGAAACAGGAAGGAACAGGAGTCATATGTGATGTGATCTGTTGAAGTGGCGACTTGTTTAAACTCCTAAAGCACTTTTTCATGTTATAAGCTCATATATATGTTAAGGATATTGCAAACACTGTTCTTTCCAGTCTTATTGTTGGAAGAATTCCTGTGCTTCATAAGAGCATAACTTGTGCATGGCTGGAACACCTCTTGCCTATCATATTATGGCAAGGTTTGTGGGCTTTTATCACTGATGTCCAAGTTTAGAAGTATCTAGAAGAATTTAAATCTTTTGGTCTTAATAGAAATGCCCTCTCAAGTTAATAGAGGTATTTTCAACACAAATTTAGTTCATAAATGTAGACTTTACTAGAAGGGGGAGTAAGAAAAATTAGTGTTGTCACTTAGCTGTATGTAGTGTCTCTCCAAAGTTATTTGTTTCTGCTGGCACTATCTGCAACTTCACTATACTGCAGTGGTGTACCTGTGCAATGGAGACATTTTTTTTTATTTCCTTCTTTAATTGTGAAATTTAATTAATCTGCACACTAACATGAGTGAGTGTGTAGTGTGCATAGTGCAGCTGAGCTTTAGAGGTCATTCTGTGAGAGTCACCCAGCCATATGCTCTTCCAGGCTTTTCTACTTAGTTACACCTTTAATCAATTTGTTTCAAAACATTTCATAATTAAATAACTTGCAACCAACAAGAAATGTTGAGGATGATATTGTATTATTAACCAATATCAACATTCCTCCTACTTCTTTTTAAATTGCATCTGTTGTGCTGCTATGCTGTGGCTGTGTATTTTTTTATAAAAACATAATGATTGCTAGGGATTAGAGATAAAGCAGAGCTGGGTGTAATATCTAATCACTTGTGTTGCCATAACAATGTCAAAGCAGTTAGACTTACCAGAACAGCTCTTCTTGCTGATAATCTGGAGGTGACCTGCTGAAGGTGAGGCCCTTGTGGATTTCTCCCTGGCTGGTTTTTAAATATGTGTCACTGTAGAGTGGAAAGTGTTGTAACACTAAAGTGTAAATATATCATATCATATCATATCATATCATATCATATATGTGCAAAGACCAATTTCCTGTATTTTAAACCTGTTGCAGTAGTTTGGGTCTGCCCAGGGAAAGACCTGACCTGGGAAACATGATCATTCTAGATAGTCTTACGTTCTTAGTTGCTTCACTTCTCTCAAGCACCTTTCTTTTATTCTTTGTTAATTTTTTGGTTGTTGTTTTGTTGTTGAGGTTGTTAATTGGGTTGGGGTTTTTGAGTTTCTTTGTTTGGTTTGCTTAGGGGTTTTTTTTAGGTTTCTATTTATTTTTCTTCAGACAATTAAGTAGTTATAGTAGGGAGATGTGAACAAATGCTAGTACTATTTTGGGGTTTTTTTAATCAAATCTTACCCCAATTCTCAAAAATTAAGTCTCCCAATTAGAAATTTCAGAAACTAAAATCAAAACTGTGACTGTGGCAAATGAAGCCACATCTTCAAGGGTGATTGAGGAGGGAAGGGGGTCTGTGCTTAGTGTACAGAATTATGCTGGTCCTGTTTGCATTCAGCCACCATCTTTTCTTTTCCTCCCTAAGTCTCTGTTTCCCAGACAGACAAATGTCAGGCCTGTGGGATTGTCTTATAAGAGGTAGAAGTGCTCTACTGAATAATGAGCAAATCAAACTAAGCTAGCAGGGCATTTCTCTCTACCACAGTAGCCCCAGCTCTGTATCTCCATGCTTTTTACCCCTCTGACCATTAATTCTAGTATCCCCTGATCATCAGAATCAATTACATTTTATTTATGGGGGTAATTAGTACTTCCAGTGAAAACCAGTTAAGGACAAGTGTGCAAGTGCAATTGAGGTTACATTCAAGCAGCTAAACTTTTGCTTTATAAAACATAGGCTTTTGTTGGACTTTTTTCATGGGCCAATCCCATATTGTTGCCTCTTTACCTGCAAGTTAAATTGCACCTGAAGTTCCTAACATACATAAAATCCCAGTAAGTGACTTTTCACAGTGAAAATCTATCCAGATCATTGTCTCCCAGACAGGTCTCCTTGCAGACCTGTTAGTCAGCCTTTACACTGTGAACATTCATTATTCTAGGAAGTTTTGATTTTGTCATTATGGTCTTTTGTACCTGCAAGTAAAGTAAAGGTTTAAAATATGTGTAATTATGCTGTCAGTTATGCACACTTAGGCCTAACTCAGCTTCTCTGTCATCAAAACAGTCTCATATATTTGTACATGGTGCCTTTCCATGTTTCAGTTGTACATTAATTTTATTTGACAGTTTGTTGGTGAAAAGAACTCCTCGAAGTGTGGGATATCGGCCGGACTGTAAGTGACTTTTGACAACCATTTTTCATTATTAAAAGTATGTCTGCATATTGTGTACCTTTTGCACAAAGCCCAAGGATGTTCCAATTAGGTTTTCACTAATTATTCTTGATAAAATTTGCTCTTATTTAGATAATTTAAATATTTTGAATGTATTTTGAGGCAGTTAATCAGGATTTGTAACATTTGCAACATTTTATTATATTGAAAATCAAACTTTGATATTTTGGTCTAGGTTACACCTTTGTTGTGTGCAAATTCTCTCAGCTTGCATGCAGTCAAATGCTTCAGTCTGTGGAATCTGCTGGATTCAGCTTTTGACACTTTTGGGAGTGATTTGTGTGTCCTAGCCTAGCCACCTCCTGCCATTTGGCTGTCCCCAAGAATATGGGAGGACCACATGGGGTAGCAGGTCTGGTAAAAGTTTACAGTGATAAAATGCCTCAATTGGCACTGGTTATGTCTGGGCATCTGAATTACTCCCTTCTTGTCCTCTCCTGTCTGTCCCAAGACCGTTAGTGAAGGAACAGCATCACAGCAGGCAGTGGTAAGAGAGTGACAGCTCCTCCTGCCTTGGGCAGGGCTGTGTTTTAACTGTGGTCCAGAGGCTAAATTCCTGTTACTTTCATTATGGAAGTGAAGTGAATTGAGCAGCAGAATCACATCCTCTTCCTCCTCCTTTCCAAGGTTGTACAATGTTCTGTAAGTGAAGCTTTTCGATACCTCGAGGCTTCATTGAGGAGTTCCCCTCATTCAAGGACACCCCTCATTCCTGGGATCTCATTATTGGCTTAGCTGGGCTAATGGTGCCTTTGGAGCATCTTGCAGCAGATGACTTGTTTTGCCATCTGTCCCCAGAGACAACCTGTCCAGAGCAGGACATGAGCTCTGAAGGAGACAACAAGGCAGCAATGGCTGGGCCTCCGTTTTATCCCTGCATTGCGAGGCCCAGTAAGTGCTAAACATCATCTTAGTTTTTCCAAAAGTGCCCACAGCCTTTTATTTGAAGTGCACAGTTTATCTCCCTGTTTTCCTCATTGTAGCCAGGGAGAGAAAAAAGACACAGCTTTCCTGCTCAGGACTCTTTCATTTTAGCATAAGAGGGAAAAGCCCTTTGGAAATTTTATATTTTAGATAATTTAATTTTTTTTTGGTCATTTTATAGTGTGTGTAGACAGGGTGGACTGGTACTGCCTGACAAAGTGTCCTACTAGAGCTGTAGACAATCTGGAATGGCTGATGTCCTCTTTTTATGCAGTTTTTTTTGGGAGATAAAAACCACAACCAAACACAAAAAATACCAACAAACCAAAGCCAAAAGCAAACCCAGAGCAGCCAACCCACACCTGTTTCTGAAACCTGCAAATGACCCTTCCTGCAGCCCTGTCTGGAGTGCATGTCCAGCTCCCAGAGGTGCTGCCTCTGGAATCATGCTGTGAGGGGGACTTGTGCTCACGAGTGCACTGCTGCTGCACTGGCATGGCAGGCATCTAGGAAGTACCAGGAAGGATTGGCACTTTTGTACATATTTGCAAAGTCAGAGGACATTTTCAAGGAATTTTACATTCTCATAATATGTCAGGAAATTTAAGAGCTTCCATTCATTGCAGACTAGCAACAGGCAGCTGTGTGGGAACCAATAAATACATCTATTTCATTTCCTTTAGTTGATAAATCAACAAAGTAAGTTAAAATTGTAAAATAGCTGACATATTAATCTGAGGGTACTTGAGTGGAAGAAATAAAATGAGTTACAGTCTATTTCTATAAAATTCCATATTGTCTCTGTAAAAAAGATGTTGTGAACTTTAGGAAGTTCTTTTTCTAACACACTGGTGACTTACGGTCTTTTTCAGTTGTTGGATTTGAAGTGCCAGACAAATTTGTTGTGGGATACGCCCTAGATTACAATGAATACTTTAGAGATTTGAACGTAAGTAATTTTTCCCGTATGTTTTTCTCCATTTAAAACTGGGGAGGAGGAAGGAAGGGAAATCTCCTTACATCATTCTCCCTGCTCTGTAAATCATGCCTCTCATGCTCCAGTGATGAGAACAAGCCTGAGAGCAGCAGGGCAGAGTTTGGAGCTCTGATGAAACGAAAAAATTTATTTTGCTGCATGCAGAGTGGAGGCTGCACAGCTGTCAGCTTTGAAATAATTTGTGTGAAGTTTGTGTGAAGTTTCTTGTCTCACCAGATGTCTGCAACAAATAAGTGCATGCTTAGTTATGTTAAAGAAGAGAGACCTGGGAAGAAGTTAAGAAGGGTTCACATTTTATTATTGTTATCACTAACTCTTCATCTGGGTCTCACCAGACCCAGCAGACTCTGGGTGGGACAATTAGGAGAGGAGAAAAGAAGGCAATGTGGAGATTTTTGGACGAAAAAAAGGCTTAAGTTTTTCTGCATAAACAGTGTCAGAAGATTCTTCCTCCTGAAGTGTGTACAGCGCACTTGTGTTGCTTTCAGAAGCTTGTTATTGATGTCAAACCTTGGTCTCTTAGGTTACTTTCCTAACAGGAGCTTTATTTTCTTTTGTTTCAGCATATCTGTGTGATCAGTGAGACGGGGAAGCAGAAGTACAAAGCATGAAAGCAGAGTTCAAGTGACAACAGAGCTTTGAAATGTTTTGTTTACTGAGTCCTATCTTTCACAGGCTTCAGCTCTGGTACACCAGCTACACTTGTAGAATGCCCCAGCCCCATTGCCATATGCTTACTGTAATTTATTGCATGTACAATATAAGAGCTCGTCTTGTTCATTTATATTTTAAAAATTTAAACAATTAGTGCAGTTCTGCACTCCTTATTTTGATTTGCACTATGACTCTACCGACTATCGCTGCCCCTGGTTGGGTTGTGCTGTTTGTGAGCTCCAGAGTCTAACTCTTGCAGTGGTAAATTGCTTAAACCTCATCAACCCAGAACTGAAATAGTTCAAGTACTGTAAATGTAAAACATTTTATGATAGGGAAGTCTATTAGTAATATTTTTAAAATCTGTAATTTAAGTTTTATATTTTAATGCACAGATGTGATTGTGATTAATGGATAGTTGCACCTTTGGGTGTTATAAGGCATGAGGAGCAGCCAGTTACAGTATCTGTAATCTCCAAGGGGCTCATCCAAATCTCCTGGAGTTGCCTTATTGCTGTAAAGGAAGTCTGGGTGAAAAGTGTGTCGTTTGTTTTTTTTTTTAAAGATGGAATGACAAAACAGAATGTTTAAAATCTAGTTTTAGTTGAGCTGCCTATTTCTGTTAGATTGTTTTTTCTTTAAAAATATCCATCAGTCTGTGGAATTGCCTTTTAAATTGAAACAATTTTAATATATTTGTGGGGAAAAAAAGAAGTATTGTAATGTTTACTTTATAAGATCTACAAATCAGAGTACTTTAAATAAAGGCTGTCTCTTTAAAATAAACCCCACACATCTATCCCACTCATTCTGTATATTAAAGTGCTTTTGAAATTTTCTTCTCAATAATATTTTTCCTAAGTGCTTCTGACAGTGAAGGCAGACTTTACATTTGTTACCTTTCTAGAGCTTTTGGTTAATGTAATCCAGGTGTCTAAGAGAGATGATAAAAATGCTGTGGGAAGATACTGAAACAATTGCATATTCTCTAAGCTAACCAGATTCCAGAGAGAACAGTTGAAGCAGCAGTCCTTTGTTCTGTCTTGGCAAAAATGAAGAGTGGAGGTTCTATGTCCATTAAACGTATCCATGGGGGAAAAAAACCCACAAAAACCCACAACCATTTTGTAAGTAATCATTTTGGTTTGTTTCATTAGCACTTCTGTTCATGTGGAGTCCAGTTCTGAACATGGCAGCCCAGCTCACACCTGGGTTTGTGCTGTGTGTTTTGGTTTTTGTACTTCTGCATGTGGATTCTCCCACCACATCCTCAGATTTAATGTGCCTAATACACAATGGAGTTTTTGAAAGATTCTGTTTTGAAAGATTTTTCTGTGGTTTTGAAGTTTGAGTCTGTACTTTTCCAAGAACTGCACACTACTGCCCATCCATGGCCTGCTCAGTTACAGCTGACCTAATATTAATGATGTTAAAATATGAATTCACACAATGTAATTCACATCAAATGACCACATTTCTGGGAGATCTATTTGTAAATCAGAATTCTCTTTAACAAATATTAGAACACTGATCATGATTACACTGTTAAGTTATTCTTTCAAAGAGCTTTTCTTCCAGTGCACTACAAAGTCTGATTGTATTTCTGGACTTGTCCTAAGTCACCTTTGTGTATCTACCTGTTCAAGAACCTGTGACTTGTTGCACAAATGTGCAGTGCATCTCCAAGAAGAGGAAATACTCTGTCTTCTGAAAGGTGTTCTGGTCATGGTTAAGACAATTACCCACATGATGTGATTTGGGAAAGAGGAGGAGTTGAGTTAGTCATAACAAGGGGTTTATCTTTCAAACTGTAGCTGGAGCAGGGAATTCCCAGTCTGTTGAGGGCAGGGGCTGGAATTGCATGGACTGTGTGGTCACAGGAGGGGTTTGGGGAGATGCTGTTGAGCCACACTGGCCCCAGGAGTGATGCTGCAGCAGCGCAGGTCTGCCTTCTACCACACCTCCTGTGTCTGATGGAAAAGGTCTATACCTAAAATCTTACTGAATGTTCCCACATTTCAAGTGCTGACAAAGAGGTTTTTTCACTTCACATAGGTGCTTGTCAGATCAAGTTCATGACCACAGAGAGATTCCTTATTCAAAAGCTTTTGTTGGTCTGAAAATTGTTTAGATAAAAGGTTACCCCCTCCCTTGCCCTTGCTAGAATAGCTCTATCTACTGCAGCCTTTCACAGCAGCTGTGTGTGCACAACAGGAAGATAAATCCTCACTTGAAAAATGTTGAAACTGCAATTGGTACTTTTTATTTAGTAATTTTGGTTAAAAGACTGGGGGTTTAGTCACACCTTTGCAAGTTAAACACCAGCTTTATATGACCCAGACATATATTGTTAAAGCATTATGAAAGCACAGAGGAATATCTTGTATTTGAACATCTATGTGCCATTTGAAATTCATTATAGTTCCACATTTTATGAATCACAAATGTATGCTGGAAAAATAATTTTGAATATTTATAGGCTTTGCTACACTGTCTCTCCCTGTGACATCTGGCATTTCTGTACATTTTGGTAGCTGAGACAGAAATGCGATGAAAAGTCTTTCTGAACTGAGCTGGCACTTCACTTGGGGCTTGTTTTTGGCAATCCTGGTTTTGAAAATTGAGTTAAATAAGGATCTTTGAGCTGCCTTGTAATTGTATATCCTGACTAATTAAATGGTGGTGTTTCATTGTGTGTTAATGCTGCAACAGTCCTGTCAAGCACGCACTAATCCAGCAGTGAGGAGCTGACAGTGCTTACAGGGAGCTGGTTACGAGTCATTAAAGGACTGTCTGCCCTGCCCAGCTGCCTTCAATTCCCGTGCAGGTTGCACCTTGCAAGATCAGATCTCCACTCTTGGCAAGCACCTTTATAAGCTTTATAAGTCTGTTTTTTCCTTTCTTTTTTTTTTCCCCCTTTCTTTGTTTTTTGTTTTAATTGTTATAGTATTTAATTACCCAAGCAGATGTAGTTTGTTGAATATTCTGATGGGGAAAACACTTCCCAGCTCTGTAAAGGTGCCAGTACCCTGTAAGCTCATAGTACTGCAGGCACCAAGGTGAAGAGAGGAGGGCTAGAAAAGCACAAAGTCAGCACAATCTAAGAACTGCCTGTGAGGATTTCCATCCCTAGAGAAGCTGAGAGAGGGATCATGCTGGTAACTGCCAGGTGGTGGAAGGCTGGTGCAGGATGTGTGTTGGGGACACATTTGAGTGGCGGCAAATGCCCCTCTGTGTGTGGGCTCTGCTCCAGTAAAACACCAACTGATGGTTTGAAACTTCATCTTGGAAGGTGGAAATCCTTGTGGAACCAGGTAGGAGAGACAGGCCAGTGATGGGGAATAAATCAAGATGCAGGTAGATTAACCTGTTCCAGGAAGATGCTGGTGTTTATCTAACAGTCATTATTAGTGGCATCTTTATTTTGTCCCCCCTGTAATCAGAAGGGAAACCAACCCTCGTGTGTCTCGTGCATATCTCCAGGTGAACTGTAGCAAATCATGGTATCTGTAAGACAGAGCTTTGGGCATTAGGGGTGTGTGAGGGGATTCCCAGACAGTCCGTGCCCTCTCACAAGTTGTGATTCCCCACCCCAGCCCTTCACAATCAGGAAAATACCCCAGTAGATACTGTCTGTCTGTATAAATAAGGAAAAAGCTATTTCCAGCTCCAGCCCCAGCTCTCTTACGTGGCTTCTTGGGTAGCTCATCCGTGCCTGGTTTACAATCCTGAAATCTCAGCAGCACCAGCGGGAATGCTACAGGATTGATTTTTGAAGAGACTTAGGCAAAACGTTGATCTCCCACGATATTCTGCTACCTGTGGCAGTGAAATAACCCTGTTTAGTTCGCCTGTTCCAGCCGTGCCACTGAAATCCCCGTGTCTCCCCGCGACTCTGCCCGAGGGGAAGGGGTGTGGACGGCGGTGCGGGGCTGGGTTTGCCCCTGGAGCCCCGGGTCCGCGGGGAGTTCTGTCCGTGCCGCTGTGAGCTCGCCCAGCGCGGGGCTGCGGGGCGCCTGCGGCAGGGCTGGCAGAAGCACAAGGGGCTGGCTCGGCTGTCGCGCAGGCTGGAGCGGGTTTTACCCTTGTCCCCGGGAACAGGCTGCCTGCGTACGCGCTGCCTTGCCTGCGCGTCCGGGAAGTGCCAGGGCAGCGATGCAGATGCTTCACTTGCCTGTTTCCCATCTGAGGAACTGGGACGTGACTAAGGCAACCCTAAGGCAGGGAGGAGCAGGGAAATGGGGTGTGTGTGTGTGTGTGTGTGTGTGTGTGTGTGTGTGTGTGTGTGTGTGTGTGTGTGTGAGAGAGAGAGAGAGAGCGAGCTTCTAAATGTTCATTGACGTGCCTTTATCAGATCTTTCCTCCCCCGTTTCTTTTCACGACAAATTCTTCTCCACCATTCACAAAACACAAAATACCCTGTAGCAATCAGAGAATACAAAATACAGGGTAGAAATACCTGCTGTGGTGTAAACTCCTTAACTTGAAATTTAAAAACCACACTGTGCTTTCTAGCATAGCATAATCACAACTCCCTTCTTGACAAGCTGCATCTTCCACACCTCCAGTCCCCTCCCAGCCATCAAACCTTACCTGGCAGTCCAGCACACTCAAATAATTTCTTTTCAGTATGAGGGGGAAGCTGTTTTCTCTCACAGACTATATGGTATGAGAACTCACCCTGGACAGTTTATGAATGAATATATGCTCTGCTTGAATCTCAGTTTGAGTAACCTTCAGTATCCTGTTACTTGAACAGCCAGCCACAAGGATGGGTTTACATGAGAAATTGCAGAGAGCAACGTCTTGCACTTCCCTTCAGAAAATAAAATACTTGAATTTGTGTTTTTCTTCCATTTTGTGAGTTTGTTGCCAGGAACCACTGTGTCATCAGGGTGTCAGAGCCATCGTTTGCACTGGTCATCATTGTCACTTTAGCAAACCCTGACAGAACAGGTGAGCTGGCTTCTGTTTTGCCATGTGGCTGATACCTGCCAGATCTAATTTAACCCAAGACTTTTTTCGTTGTGCAGCTTTGTGCTGGGGGCAGCTGCACAGGTGGGTACCCAGCCAGGGTCTCCTACCCCACAAAGAGAGAGTGAGACACATGAAAGGTCTCTGTAGGGCAAAGAGCAAGACCTGAAGTCATTAACATCAGGTACTGGGAGTTGCTGTTGTGCAAGGCACTGCACAAACACCTGCCAAAGCCAGTCCCAGCTCCGAACATGCTGGATGTGAGCTGAGGGAAAGCAAATGAGGTGGGTGGGCAAGAAGTGCAAGAAAAGCAAGATAGTGCTGGGTATCACAATGAGCTGCCAACCTTTGCCAAAAATTCCTTCTGCATCAAAGGAGGGGAACAGAAAAACGCTGAAGGTAGATAAGGTGGCTTTTTGGGTTGCTTTTCCATGGTTTACAGGAATCTGCAACACCTCGTTTGACTCCCACACCACCTCTAATGGAGGTACCTGGTACTGGGAGCAGAGCAACACAACCTCGGTCTTAGTATGTGGGGAGTGTTGGTCTGGGGGAAATACAAAAAAAGATGAAGATTGGTGTGAAGAAATGAAGAAACGTGTGAATTAGAGACTTGTTAAATTACTATCTTCTGAGCCCAGCAGCCATGCAGCAGTGTGATGATGTGCTGCATGATTTTACTTACCACAGAGAACTGCTGCCTTCCAGGTTGTTTATATAAAACCACAGCCAAAACTACTGAGGGAACTCAAAAGACTTTTCCTCTACAGTGGTCACATGCACTCCCGATGCAGCAAATTTCACATTTAAACAAACAAACAAAAAAAAATCTTGCCTTATCCTACACGAACAGAGAAGTTTACTCAGGCTGCTTTGAGTTTCAGTGTGGGTCTGTGGGGGACTGGTCAGCCCAGGGATGCTCTGCAAAGGCATTTAGTGCTTTGTGCCAAGTGGTTTGTGCTCAAATGCAGTAGGGAAGTCAACTTGCACTTGTGTCAAAGGCAAACTTCTACATCTCAGGAAAAAAAACAGGAGCTTCCCCAGCTTCTCAGAGGTAAAAGCACAGCTGGACGTCTGCCCCCCTCTGCCCCCTGGACTTTCTGTATTAATAATTGGCAGCATCTGGAGCAGTGCTGGGACACGCCAGGTCCTGGGAGCCAGGCAGCCGTGGAGCCCCGCCCCGCACCCTCAGCCCTCGCTGCCATCGCCGCGCCCCGGTTATGGCACATCCATCCCTGCCACAGCCTCTGCTGCTGACGCCCTGCACAGCCACGGGGGGCATTTCCCTGTCCCCTGGGATCCTAGTGCCTTGCTTTAGCCTCTACATTTTATTTGTGCCCACTGCTCCGCAAACTCTGTGGTGCTTTTACTCTCCCATTGTGATCCTGCAGGAGGCTGATGCCTGAAAGCAGTTTTAGCAGGAGTCTTCAGTTTGCAAACATGGTGAAAATGTCCTTCTCTAGCTGAGTAAAAACAAACTGACCACAACAGAAATGGCCCCAAAAAAAGTCAAAGAAATTTTAAATCTTACACTCCACCTATAAATCAGTAGAAACCTATCTTTTAAAAAAAAGTGATGCAAAATTAATATAAATGTACAGATAATTACCAACTTTATTGACCAATTTCCCTGTTAACCAAGTCACTCATCAAGTTATTTTCCTGAGGGAAAGCAGTATGGTACATGGCAATTAATGGCTTGACTTGTTGAGTGGGAATGAACCATTTTACAGACACAAGTGGAAGAATACCAGTGTTAGGTTTAGAACGCATCGGTTGTGTGCCCAAACACTGCATGAGTTTGCCCCCTTTGAGGGCAGAGGCTTTTAAAATCTGCTCCTCCCCACTCACACCCCCCTTGCACCTCCCCATGCCAGAGACATTTGTGTTCCAGGGGTGCCTTGTGCCGATGCTCCGACGCTCCCTGCGCAGAGCAGGAGTGGGCATGAAGTTGTAAATCAGCAAGAGGATTTTCCACTGCCCTACAACTATTGGCTGTGATCCAGTAATTCTTGAAAATAGCTGCAAAAACAAACGTTCTGGAATTCACAACCACCAGGAGGCTGCTGGACTGGGGCTGTCAATGATGCACCATCAGTGGCAGGACCGACAAGCTCATTCACACCATAGCAGATGGATCTTGACCAGGCAGGCACCACCCCAGCCCTTCCCAGGAGCACCCCTGACACTGTGGTGACCCTTGTGTCTATTCCAGCAGGTTTGGAAGCTTCAAGTGGCGCAAAGCTAAGGAAAAACCTTTCACCACAGGGCTGGGACAGCTCTGGAGGAGCTCACTGCTGCACTGGTGGGTCTGCAGGCAACTCCTCAGGTGGTCCAAACTCTTTCCATCATGGCCCAAGTGGTGCCAGATGCTGCTGGCCACTGGCAGCCCCCCTATGCCAGCTGTACCTGAGCTAGGGTATCCTGACAGATGCTGGGGCAGCTGCAGAAATTTGGGGAAGGATGCCTCCAGCAGCAGAGCTTCCCCAGGAGCACCCCCAAATGCCCCCCACACCCCCTTCCCCAGGTTCTGACATAGGGTGCACCCAGGGGCCAGCACTGCCCCCCTGTGCAGCCCCAGGTCCTCCCTCCCGCCCTGGGCTGGGGCACTGGGTACCCACCAGCAGTGCTGGGGTGCAGCCCCTGCCCCTTCCCCATTCACGACACCAAGCCCTCGTTGGTTGCTGCCTCCGCAGTGATTTATTGGGGTGGGAGCCAGGAGCCCCCGCAGCGTGGGAAGCACCGTGGGGGTGCCATGGAGGGACCCCAAGAGCCAGAGCCCCGGCTCCTGCGGCAGGGACCGATTTCCAGCCTCACTAAAGCAGCAATGCAATACTGGAGAGCAACAGGCAATCCCAAACTCCAGTATTTACGTGCTGCTAGAGCACTGCTGACAGCTCTCCACGGCCTCCAGACCCCCCTCTCTGCCCCAAACACGGGACAAGGGTCCCTTGGCCGATCCTGTGCCAGGGAAAGGCCCGAAGAGCAATAGCTGAGGGGTAGATATAGCACAGGATGTGGTCATGCCCATGTTGGAGAACAAAAAGGAGCTACAAGTCCTTCCTGCCTGCAGGGCCAGACTCACGAGCTCACAGGGGATGTATTTGTAGCTGAAAAGGATGTGCACAGTATAAGCACCAAGAGAACGTGTCTACACATACCTGAACTAATGAGATACATGGGAATGTGTTAGCTTCCACATCTATGATAACCAGAAGCTCACTTTCTTGTCTTATCCTTGAGGTAATGAGGCAGCCCAGAATGGTCTGTATCTCCTTGTCCCTACAAACCATGATGTGCTGCTACATCTCCTCAAAGCCCACTGAATGTTGACATTCCAAATGGTATTTTGAATATATATATATATATGTAATTTTTTTTAAACCATGATATAAAGAACTGAAGAACACTCTACAATGAAGACATTTAACATGCATGCATTACCACGACAGGACAGGGTTTTTTTCTTCACAGGTGCTATCAGACAGTCTGTAACTATAAGAGAACAAACAGTTATACAATGCAAACAAACCAGTTTCAGAAACAAGGTCAGAAATTAACTGTTCCCCCCCAGCCCCAAACCACACTTAGTATTAGGTCCCAGCAAATAATACACTTTCAGATCCAGCAGATCTGTTGCTTTTGCTACTGTGAAGAGCCTGCAGAACTTCCCAGCCCTTCCAACTGGTCTGTGGGGAAATATTACCTTGTACTTTCCTCTTAGGTGACACTGAACATCAAGATTTCCCAGAAGTCACAATGTTAGTATTTCAGATAAATAAATCCAGATTCCAACAGTTGAAACTTGTTAAATTTTCCTTAAAATACTTTTATTCAGCTCAATTTGACTTTTGAGATTTGTAAAAAAATCCTTATTTTTAAAAAGACTAAATGACGCTTATTTACCATGCGAATGGACAAACCTTATACGACCAGAAATTAAAGATCTCTAGAACTTCATCAAATTCCCTGCCTGTACCAGAGCAGCAACCACCAGACCAGGGCAGGGAGGGGCTGCAGCCCTGCAAACAGACTAATATTTGTTGTATTTCCTTTCAACCTTCCCCCCCCCCCCCCCCCCAGTTACAGGACAACTTCCTTCAATTCATTTTCTGAAAAAGCAGCATCACAAAAAAACCTGAACAATGTCAGAAATGACGCCTTGGGTTCAAATTCTTGTGCCATCCCCTTGTGCCCAACGTGCCTCTGAGTCCCTGCCTCTTTAGCAAACTTAAAAATAGGAATTTCAAAAGCTCTTGTGACCCATGCCAAGTGATTTAAAATTTTAAATCAAATATTTGCCAACAAAAAAGCAGTATATTTTCACCACTTCAGTGTCCTCAACGCTGACAGCACCAGGGCCAACTCCCTAATGAGCAGCTGCTACTTGCTGCAAAGCAATCACGTACCCAGTGTTAAGCCTGTACGAGCTAAATCAAAACACCCCCCCACATAATATTACCATTAATTACTTCTGTAGCAATGTTTTACTTGACTGTACCTGTGCAATCTTATTTCTTTCATCTCTTCAAATGAATCCAAAAGAAAAAAGCAACAGCAAACACGTTCAGCTTTAGAATCCATTTTGATGGTGCTTGAGGTTCATGTTTTAATTAATGTTTTTATATTTATATAAACCAGACTTTTGCCTAGTTCAACAACAAGGGCAAGAGCTCTCTTCAGTAAGGAGGACTTTTCAAAGCAAGGGTTCAATACACCTCCACCAGTCTCTAGCACAGCAGGAAAATCAACAGTCACACCAAGTATTGGGCAACTGGAAATTTGGGATAGGCAGTGAAATACGTATCTGAGAAAATATGCACGTTTGTGACATGACAGCATCAATATTTTATGCAAAAAAAAAGTTCCATGTTTGAATTATCCCATCTCCCACTTCAGCTTCTTTCAAACATAGTTTGTGCTTTGGAAACTCAACCTTACATCAGAAATTGGCAGCTGAACAGGGTAATTTGAGTTCACCAACATCTCCAAGGTATTATCTGCAGTACCCAAGAAGGGATATGCATGTCAGAGGGACCTGCATTTACCCAGAGGGATGCAGATACTGCAGGTATTTAGGAGCAGGTGGGACATGAGCTTACCTTCCCAACTCACCTCTCAACACAGGCACATCAGCTCCTGCACAGACTCTCTGGACACAACGAGATCCCTGCTTCAGTGGGAGCTACAAAGCAACAACAGAAAGGGTTTGACAGGTGCTGGCAGAGAGGGGCAGCCCCAGGAGGGGGGACCAGGGCTGCTGGGCAGGTCCCCTTCCAAGGCACACACAGACAGGTGCAAGTATTTTTAAAATTACAGAAGAAAAAAATAAATCAAGTTTTCAGCTCCAGATAGGGCAGACTATGCAGCAGAGTAACTACATCCCCCCTGCCTCCATCCTCCCCATACCTGCAGCTGGGGCTACTGGCACCACTGGCTCAGTGTGACTCTGGGCAGTGGCACCCAAGGCACACCAAATGATAACCCAGGTGCTGTACAGCAAGGAGGGATGAGCCAGAAAAACCAGCTCTGGGCAGGAAGGAAAGCCATTGAGTACAACCGTGGCCAGCACCTTCCTCCCTGAAGCAGCAGCAAGAAAAACTCTACTGGTCCTGGCAGACCAGAAGCAAGGGAAACATCTTAATCATGCTGGTTTAGGTGATAAACTAGGCCTAGGACAGGAGGTAAGATGCAGAGAGGCTGTTTGGGGGTTGATGCTTTTGTGGTGGCACCACAAGTGCCCTCTCTCACTGTCAGGTAGAGGCAGCATCCCAGGAGCACC
The DNA here is from genome assembly GCA_013398275.1 of Promerops cafer. Taxonomy (NCBI): domain Eukaryota; kingdom Metazoa; phylum Chordata; class Aves; order Passeriformes; family Nectariniidae; genus Promerops; species Promerops cafer. The sequence continues at coordinate 168,849 of VZSE01003592.1, read as the reverse complement.
TTCAACTTCCAAGCAGCACCCCACTACAGCCAGGAACAGGGGTGTCCTGCTTACTGATAACCCCAAACATGAGAAGTGCCCCAAAAGCTCCGCCTCAATGCCAAAGCACTGCAACAGCCAAGAGCTCCACACCCGCAGTGTGTGCACCATCTTTCTAGAAATAGAAACTTCTACCTGTCATCTACGTAAGCCAGCCACCTACAGAGGTTTAATTAAATCCCCCAAATAACTGGGGAATTTGAACATGCAGAAAACCATTAATGCAGTTCACAAAACAATGCAACTTCTGCTTGCCAAAGTATATTGGGCAATTAAGTAAAAAACACACCCCCCCGCTCCAATCCTAAACACACGCACAAAACCAAAACAAATTCCCTCTGAAATACTGAATTCCCTTAAAATACAACCTCATCCCTCCTCACTGACACTAACCAGAAAAAAAGAGAAGGGAAAAAATGTGAGAAGGAGCACCATGGGAGAGAAAAGGAAATAAATACAGGAGCCCATGACAAGACAGATTTGCATACAGAGCCTTCACTGACCCACACACTTCAGGGCTAGGTGAGCTCAAAGACAAGTAAATATTAAGCATTTCCTATATATAGAAAAAAAAATAGGAACAAAAACTCCAGCTCTGCTAACCAACAGTTTTCTAGGAGACATGCACAAACAAATCCTGAAGTCATTGTTCTCACTTGAAACAATTGGAAAAAAAAAAGGCATTTACTATTTTACAAAAAGGCTAAAGTAAATTATCTCATTACAGCTGAAGGTCCCAGGCACTCATTAGCAAGGCAAAATTACGGTGACAAAACGAAAATGAGGGTGCGAGTAACACCACCAGAACACTTCGTATCTGCCCGGCTCTGAAAAATCCCAACACTTTCGTTGCTGCCTCCTTTTGAACAACGAGGTTTAAACAAAAGTCACGTCGGAATATTTACAGATGTGGCCAATAGCTGGGATCAGAGCCGGTGCTTGATCGACAGCCACCACATGGCTCCGGCTCTGCCGTTCCCGGCAGGAACCGCCTCGCAGAGCTGCCGAGGGCTGCGGGAGAAGTGCCCGTGAAGGAGCCCGAGCAGTGGGAACCACACAGCCAAGTTACTTTCATTTGTGCGGCAGCCACAGCGCGTCTCCCCATCACCCAAAATCGCTGCCCTACCCAGCCAGGACTCACTCCTGGGGGCACAAAATCAACGCAGAAAATATATTTCCCCCCGTTCTTGTCGAAGCCATGTGAGAGCGGGTCATTCCTCACGCGCTTCATCAAAAAGAATTTTTTTCTCACTAGTTTGCCCATAAAAGGGCCAGGGAGGCAGCAGACAGTTCACATAAACCCCAGCACGGCGCACCTTCCCCACGCTAAACCACACGCCATCGACATGCTCTTAGGTGGGGCCGAACACCCCAAACCAAACTGCAGCTACAAAGGGCAGATTCAAATAACGCAGAAAATGAATTCGTTAAATTCGCCCGGTGTGAAACTCGAGCCCAACATTGTTACCAGCAGGATCAGCTGTGTTTACCAAGGCCGGGGTGTTAGTGGGACCGGGAGTTACTGGCACTCGGAAAGGCCTGCGGGACAAGACTTCAACTTACAGCACTCCAGAAAACCAGTAAAATCCACAGTAAAATTCCAGGATCCACAGTTTTTTCTCAACACTGCCGAGGAGAAGAAAAGTATGATGCTTTTTGTTACTTCCAAGTTTTAGCATTGTCATCTCATCCAGTTCTAAACAGCAAGGGTCAGATCTTGGAAGCCCGATTTCTATAAAGTTTATTTGTTAAGAACAGGAAAAAAACCAACAAAAAATCTATTTCTTTTTTGGTCAGATGAACAATAATTCAAAACATAACGAGCACACTAGTTTTTTTTTTTTCCTTTTTAGATTTGGGTCAGTTTGCCTGAAGCATTACTTAAAGCTTCCCTCTTATATTTAATAAACGTTTACTGCATTAGCAGCTCAGTTTTACTGTATTTCCCACCAAAGTCGATTAACTAAATACAGACTTTCACAGTTGCTGGTGAGTTCTTTGGATTTCTTCAGAACAGAAGATGATGAAACTTGGCAGATGGTCCCTCACCTACACTTAACATGTGTAAGACACACAAGCACTGTTTCTGTTTTTAGGGGGGAGCAATTAATGATTTAACCTTGGAAAACTCACTCTCCAAACGCAAAAAAATTGTCTTTATATACCTGATGCACATACGGGAATAAATATTGTATGTAGGATTAATTACAGAGGGAAAAGTCCCAGCGCAGTGCATGTTGCTCCATCACTGCAGCTCCCAGAGCGCTGCGAGGCTGCCTTGGAAGCAGGCCCTTGCCAGGATATTCAAATTTCCTGTACAAAGCGAGCAACCAGTGAGGGGAAAAGAGAAAAAAAACCAAAAGCTGGCTGCCAATTGGACTTTTTTTAACATTTTAAATTATTTCGGCGAATTATTCTTTGGTTACACTAGCATTTTTTTTCAAAGATATAAAACCATTTTCTGGGTGCGGGGACGCGCAGACTCCGCGCCGGGCCGGCAGCCCGCGGGTCCCCGCGTTCACTTTAAAAAAAGAGGGAAACGGGGAAAAAAAAAAAATCAACCCCGAGCCCCACCTGCGGGGGGCGGGCGCGGCTCAAAAGAAAAAAAGGTTTAAAAATTATTAATAGTGGGGGAGAAAAAAAAAAAAGCCGTGAGGAAAAGGCTCCCGGGGGTCGCCGGGGCACCCCGCACCCACGTGGGAACCGGCCCCGCGCGCCGCTCCCGCACCAACGG